>JBBPPX010000154.1:0-61830 GCA_038092235.1 Leccinum boreale
CGACCCTTTCCTCTCCCCCAGGCCTTCCTCGTCCCCCCCTCCATGTCCGTATCCCTGCCGAGATAGAGGCAGTTAGTCCCCAAGCTATTCCCCCCATCCCCATCGGAATACACCCTCCTATGCTCCCTGTTTCTTCCCCCTCTCCATTGCCCCCTTTTGGACCTGAAGAGATCCAAGTGGAGATCGACAAGATTGAAGCCGTCCATGACTCAGTCTCGGTACATGGCAGTGATGAGGAACACATCAAACATATGGACCCTGCTTATAATTCTCCCCCTCCTTCCATTGCCTCGACCCCGTCCGCATCCTCCCTCCCTTTAACCCGAGCAGAAGATGCTGCTATGAACTTGGCGGAAGCCCGACTTGCCAAGGAGCTCAACCTCCCTGTCAATCGCACCCACAGGCTATACCCAAAGGCATGCTTCACTTGCCGACGCCTCAGTCACATTCGTATAGACTGCCCACATTATACCTGCCCCGTCTGTCTCAAGGAAGCACCAGGACATCCTCAAGGGGCGTGCCCTCTTCGACATCACGCTCCACAGCCCTCCTCTTCTGCATCCTCCTCATCCTCCACCTCTTCTCGCTCTTCCTACCAATCCGCTCGTTCTGGTCGAGGTCGCACCAGACCCTTTCATCCCTCTTGAGGATCTACCTCATCTCATCGTACTCACCCTCCTCCTTCTTATCCTACCATCAACGATCGTCCTCCATCCCCAGGATACGATTATGATTATGAAGACACTTATGACAGAGCCGCCGACGCTAATACCTCGGGGGAACACAATTGGACAGGACAAGATTACTAAAGCTTGGGTCAGTGACTCCAAGGCTACAAAGGGGGTAATGTTATGACTGTCTCCTAGACTCACTATGTATCTCTTTTCTCTCTCCTTTCCTTTCGCTTATCACCTTTACCTTGTATTCACATTGTACCATAGATCTCGAGCGATTTCACTCCCTTCACATCGCTGACGGTCCGCAACTCTCCTACCCTTGTTCCTACTCTTTCCTATCTGTGTTCCGACATTTTCCTATCTTTGTTCCTCTTTTCTCCTATCTCTGTTCCTATCTTTCCCTATTGATGATGTCATCGCTTACTGTACATCTAGACCTCCGCAGCTTCTGACTCGATCCATACTGCGGATGACTCCTCCCTTCCATGTGATTCCATTGCCTTCCATCTAGTAGTACTTAAGGCTCGTCTCCTTATATCGTTGTCCCTTAAGCTAGAGCTACTTGGAATATTACTTGGTTCTCTGCAAATCCCTCGAGTCTATCGTCTCTTCGTTCCTTCGAGCCTCTACCCTCTCGGGAGAGTACCTAGTCCTTAGCCTTCGAGTGACGTGACTCTTCGTGAGTTCCTCCTCGTAAGAACACCTAGTCTTCAGGTCTCGCCAAGTGTTACGCTTGCTCGGCCAATCCTTTGTCTTAGCCTTCGTCTCCAAGTCTACATCCGACCCTATCCGGGCCAGCTGTAACAGTCACTCTCAAGTATGCAGGCCATTCTGGGAAGACATGACACAAACTGCTAAAGGCTATTCACCTGATGAAACCCAAATTGTCATTGGCTTCTTGGATGGCACTATCAAGGTTCGGAATGCAAGCAGTGCTCAGCTTATAGCAGGTCCATTTGAAGGACACACATGTGTTGTCACATGTGTTGCCTATTCACTTGATAGAACCAAGATTGTCTCTGGCTCTTTTGACAGGACAATTAAGATTTGGGATGCAATCAGTGGTCAGCTTGTGGCAGGTCCATTACTACACAGTGGTAGAATCCAGTGTATTGTCTATTCTCCTGATGGAACACAAATTGTCTCTGGCTCTGACGACAAGACCATCAGAGTTTGGAATGCAAACAGTGGTCTCTCTGCAGCAGATGCATCCCAATATCAAGAATTCTCTTTTATTGCCCAATCACCTGATGGAACCTGTGTTGCCTATGGATATCAAGCCAACACCATTGGGATTTGGAGTGTGGTCAGTGGTCAGCTTGTGGCAGGTCCACTCCAGGGACATACTCGAAAGGTCTCAGCTATTGCCTATTCACCTGATGGGATCCAAATTGCTTCTGGCTCATTTGATAAGACTGTGAGGGTTTGGTGTGAGCAATAGTTGGCTTGTGGCAGGCCCATTTCACGGACACAGAAGAAGAATCCAATCTATTACCTATTCACCTGATGGAACCAAAATTGCCTCAAGTGGAGATGACAACACTGTTATAGTCTGGGATGCAGCTAGTGGTCAGATTGTGTTAGGACCATTCCATTTTCACACTTCATGGGTTTGTTCTGTTGTCTATTCTCCTGATGGAGCCCAAATTGCCTTTGGCTCTTTGGATGGTACCATCAGTGTTTGGGATGCAAACAATGGTCAGTTTCTAGTGGTTCTGTCCCAGAATGAGGATGAGGATGATGTGTCAGATGAAGGCATGCCAAAAAACTGTATCCATTCTGTTGCCTATTCACCTGATGGAACTCAAATTGCTGCTAGCTCAGATGACATGGTTTGGGTTTGGAGTGCAACCAGTGGTCAGCTTATAGCAGGTCCATTCCAAGGGCACACAGCCAACATCATGTCTGCCTATTCACCTGATGGGTCCCATATTGTCTCTGGCTCAGATGATAGGACCATCAGAATTTGGGATGCAATTAGTGGTCAGCTTGTGGCAGGCCCATTGCAGGGACAGAGAACTAGAATCCTGTCTGTTGTCTATTCAGCTGATGGGACCCAAATTATCTCAGCTGCAAGAGATTTGGCTGTCAAAGTATGGAATGTACAAGATCTTTTCTCACTTGGAGTTGGAGATGTATATGAAAAAGATGGTTGGATTCAATCTTCTACTGGTTCCTGCTTTGGTTGGATTGCACCTTGGAATAGGGATTCACATTCTTCTGACTTCATACTTATACCTGCTCATAAAGTGCATCAGCTTCAGGCTGATATATGTGGAGAGTCCTGGAAATCTTGTTGGGAGTGATTATTTCGAATTTTCAGAATGATCCTCACTTTCAGACTCCGAGTCTGGCCTTCTTCATGTGCTTTATACCTGCCTTTTGCTACTCTTTGTGTATATACCTCCTTTGCTTGCTGAGTAATTAATATTGAGCACTTTAGCATCAGTAAACATTCCAAAGTGAGGTTCCTCAATTATTCTAGAGACTGATTATCCTCATTCCAAAATCCGCCACAGCATGCGGAAATTGTGGCCCAGGACAACACATGAACATCATTGAGGTCGGAATCTCAGACCGGTGTGCAAGCGCTGCCACCGTCTGTGGATTGAAGTTCCCTTTAACAAGCATCTGTGAGAAGGCAATTAGTACGTGGCAATGTTTTACAAGGACGAGCCACACCAAATTGATCGTGATCTGCGGAAAAGCCTCATCCAAGACTGTATACGAGGAAAAGTGAGCACTTTCCGACCCCCATGAGCAGTGTATGCAAGCTATGACGCACTCTTTGCATTGGCTTCCATTTCCGATGGCACCTTCTCTTCATAAAAGTGGACCAACTTCAAACACGACGTCTCCTCGTTGTGCCGCACGTACAAGATCATGTTGAAAAGCTGATTGATCTGGTCCATTTGTCTTGCTCGTGAGCTCGGGCCCCGTTAATCGCATCTGCACTCGACGTACCTCGTCCGTCTTCACCAACAGACACACTTCTTGTCTCTTGAGCCTTTTCATCGCGTAAATCAACGTACCTCCCCAGTCCTGCGTAGACTTGAGTCGGTGCAACAGAGGCACCTGATCGTACGTCCAATATGCCCAGCGCAGAATCGCAACCTTGTTGTCCGTAACCGAAAAGAACAAAAACAGGACGAGAAAATAGAGTGCAAACCAACTAGTAGGTGGACGCGTCAACCGTTGGTACCCAAAGCAAGAAACGACATACCCAGCGATGGTCGGATCGATGGCAATATTGCCCGCAAACACGGTTACCGCTACAACGCCGGCACCCATCACGCTGCCCAACGAGCATCGCGAGAGGCGCGGGAGACGAGGTCGCGAGAAACGCAGCAGCAAAAGTGAGACAGGAAAGAGCGTCATCACGGCAAGCCACACGACCGAAAACCTGTAACAGTTCATCAATTGCATAAACGCAAAATCTGCCGTATCGGCCAACTCACATTTTGGAAACGACAATCAGATTCGCACCGGTGCTAGCGTAGATCACACCACTAAATAAAACGAAAGATATAATTGCAACATAAAGAGCCCCCGTCCATGTCATAGGGGCCAAGAACACGCGAGGTAGCACCTGGTCATGGGCCAGCTCAGCAAAGAGTTCACAAGCGCTGGTTATGCCTGCCGGACGAGGCGTCAGCGCATGCAAAAAGTAAGAATCTAGGGGGAAGTTCGACTCGCCAGTAAGAACTCCTGCACAAAGAACGACCACAGCATCAGTGACCACCCAGATCCGTAACCAGCGTCCAGCGACCTAGTACAAAGCTCGTTGTCGATTCCTAAGACCACGAACAAAAAACAATAAAACCTTTTGCGCCAGCAGACTAAGTACGTTTTCTTGTGTCTGCAGTGTCAACGGAAGCATCGCTAGCACGAACAGCATCATGACAGGATTTACGATCATCGCCGAGATATGGAGGTTGCGGAGGACCTTTGGATAGATGCCTTGTTTCATCTTGGCTGCATAAGCAGGAGCACCTACCACAAGCGTTCAAAACGATGTTCTCGTTCGCAGAGTTCACGTACATTCAAACCCAGTCAAGCCTAACATGCCGAGGCACACGCCGTCAAAGACCTGTTTCAGAACGGATGCGGGTGAGGACAGTCCAGCCTGACCCGCCACCCAGTTTTCTCGCAGGAGATGACTTCCACCAGATGCCCACGCAACGATGGACGCGATCGCGAGGACGAGCATCGTGAGAAGCTGTGCACATGCAGTAGGTTAGATTAGTCTGTCTTGACACAATACTCGAACCTTTTGCCACGCACGTGAAATGCAAGTACGCCACTCGCGATTCTTGCACTCTCCCTCAGTCCCATCAGACTGACGGCAGCGAACAAAAGAAACACTAGCAAAGCTCCGACATAGAGCGGAAAGGGCAAGGTAACCTCTCCGGCGAGGTACGAGCTCGCGGTCGCGGCCGACACGACGGCAGTTGCAGAGAAATCTAGGAGAAGCAGCGCCGCGCCCACGAGTGCGACAGCCTTTGTTGACCCGTTCAATCTGTTCCACCGAAAGTCATGCTTCCCTGTCGGCGTATTCGGCGGCGAGTAGGAGCCGGAACACTCACAGATAGGTGTATGGTGCCCCGCTTATTGGCAAAGCTGACCCCAGCTCCTCCATGATGGGGCGCCAGAAAAATAGTGTCAAGGTAGCCGCAAACATGGAAATCGGCGAGCTTTCGATTTGCGGAAAAACAACCGTCAGTCACCAGTGGCCACAGAATGATAGCTCACGACACCAAACGACTCACTATACACCAGAGATGGCGAATACACTGGGGATCGTGTAGAATACGCCACCCAGTATATCGTTTGCAGCGAGTGCGCTGGCCGTAAACTGACCCAACACTCGCTGATTCTGCAACCGAGCCAGCGCATCGTGACCATGTGAGAGATCGTCGCGAGAAAGGGTGATCCTGAAAATGGAGCCCCACCCGGCGAACTCAAAGTCATCGCTCAGGTTCAAAAAGCGCGAAGGAACGGCTTTGAGCTTGCGTTCTCCTGACGTGCGCGTTCGCTGACGGCGGAGGACGATGTCGAATTGTGCTTCGGTTTCCGAGTCGTCTGAGGACGCGGAAGTGGGTGGTAGTGTCGCGCTTGTACGCGAGCTTGAGATCGCAGTGCCTTTGCTGTCACATTAACGAACCTTGAGACGGATAAGTTTTACCGAAAGGCGCACCGTTTTGCGTGTGGCAAGGGAGGAGTCCAACGCCACTGTCCACCATGCCTATGGTTGTCGTGGGTCACCTGAAACCTTAGCTCACCGTGACAATGACACTGCAAAAAGTGTCAACCATAAAGACAATTTAATGCCGGCGACAACTTCTTCAAGTTACTGTACTTCCAATCCCGGATCCCGGTAAACAATTCTGGCACAGTGTGATTCCGAGTCCCTTCAGGCTGCCACTCACCAATTGACAATGTCATTGATCACCATCATACATAATGTCTCTGCGCAACCCACGGCTCAATTTCAATAGACTCCGAACATTGGGCGCCTACAGACTACCAGATTCACAGCAACTCGACGACCCACTCGGCATTGGAGAGGACTTAGTGTTGCGGTGATCTCGGCGGATACTTATTATTTCATCATACGTATTTCCTGGTGACTCGGTGACTTGACGCAGACTACCATTACCTCTGTAATTGCAAGCGAGAACTCTACGACACAGGAAAAGAAAAGAAAGGCGGAAAAAAGCAAAAGCATCGACCAGACCTTGCTGGAGCGTAATAAGTAATCAATCAGTGGGATAGAGAGAAGAAGAGAAAAAGAGTATACTACTTATAGATATATACAAGAGACCGACGATCACATCCACAATGTGTAGCATGTCGCGTGGCAATGACGTAGTTGTCCTATTCCGTACCATGGTCCTGTCTACATCGAGGTTCGGGATACGTTCCAATTGGACGCCTACTAGATAAAATTAGGTTTTCATCTATCCCATGAACAACGTCATCTGCGAACCATCAGTCGTTGTATGCAGATTACCCTGCAGGAGATACTTTGACCGGCCCCCAGGCGTAAGCAGGAGATTGTTATGCAGCTGCACCGGAAGATTGGCTACTTTCAAACCTGCAATGTGAGCATGATGCATGTAGACGAAAAAATATAGGATCACTCACGTTGGCTATGTAGAGCTGCCCAAATGCAATGAGAATGAGTCAGTCGTTGTGTTCGGCGGCACGCAACGCTGTTTCACATGTATATCCACCAGCTGATATGAACGTCCTCTTTTCGCCGCCTTCTCCGGCGTTCCACATTTGACGCAAAGAGTCATTGTCTGCCACTGGGGCTTCGACTTGGTCTGCGATCCAGGATCTTCATGTCTAAAAAAGAACACGGGATTGAGCATTAAATTAATGTTAGAGCAAGAACCTCGCCTTGGAAAGTGCTCCAATTTGCAATCCAACTCGGTCTTCTCCAACGACCTCCCTCGTTTCATCTCCATCTGACCAAGTGCTTCTCATCCAACACTGATTGAAGGAACTGCATCTGTTTGCAGCGTGATGTCGACCCCATCGAATCGAGCTCGGTGTACAGCATCGGTGACTTAGACAAAACAATACTCAAATGGGTAAGGAGTGCACCATACGGATGGAGTGCATACCTTCTTCTTCCAACCCTGAATTTGTTCGTCTGTGTAAAATGCCTGGGACGTGGTTCAATTCTCCTACATCATGAGAGTTAATTAGACGTGGCTTCTGTGATCCCCGACTCCCACGAAGTGGAGGGGGGTTTTGTCGGGCGCAAACGTGTCGCTCTCTGCAAATCGATTCCCCGTTACGTAATTCAAATGTTATGTAATAACCAGACTGACCGGTCGACCTCGAACCGACCCTTACTACGCACCCGGTGAGCGGACAATCAGCATCGAACCTCGAACAAACCCCATCCTCCTGATTGTCTCATCATGTATGTTGATTTCGATATCATGATGTTCGTTTGTTGAATTTCCTGTGCTGTAGGTTTGTCGATAAGAGCCCCTGTGTTCGTGTGCATGTCATTGATGGCAGTGATTGTCCACCTGATGTTGGACACTATTGGACACCATTTACCATGTCAATACACAGATCGACATACCATACCTTATTCAAATCAATATCAATGTACTGATAAGCATGTGGCTAAATCGCTATGCGCATGAAGCTGGCATGTGGCAAAACAAACTTGCTTTACATTGCCTCTGGTCCAACTCGACTCTCAGCTCACTGACTGCATACTAGGTCTGAGTACCACGAAACAATTGCGCATGTAAGTAGTATACATTCGAATGACAAAGACGGATACTACGGGACCACAGACACACGGGCCGCTACTACTACTACAGATCTCTGACAACACCAAAACCTTTAGTCTACTTTCCAAACACCAAACTATATGCCAGCACCCTCGAAGCCTCGCAAAATTTCCTTGATAGCGCTTCGTACTCTGTTCCAGTGAGCTCGGTTCATCGTCACCATCGTTTTCGAGTAAAGCCGAAAACTGTCATCACCCCAAGCCTTCAATCTGTAGTCGTCATACGGGGCCACAACACGACTAAAGAAGGCAGCAACGGCCGGAATATCCAGTTCCTCGATGATGGAGTCCATCATGTTGATGTAAAAAAATCCTCCTGGCAATTTTGACCTGCAGCTCAAGTCCGTGGTAACCATCGAGTGAGCTGCCGCTTCGGCGGTGCTATTCTGGGTGTGGATGACGAGGCCAACGTGATGGAGTAGCGGGCACTTCAGAAGAAGCTGCTCTAGACCGTCCAGTGTGATCAACCCATCAACCGACCCAGGATGGTTCGAACCTGTTGACTCATTGATGGAGAGGTGTTCCAGGAAAGGCCATGCCGATGCCAGCTCCACGAGTGCGCCATCAGTAAGGTGTATACGAGCCAAAACATTGAGTTCTACATGACGCATGTTGGAGAACGCCATGATTGGCCGCAGTACCTCGAGGGTAAGAGTGCGTTCCGAGGTCCAGTTAAGAAGTCTTTGGATGTCAGACTGACCACGCAAGCCTCGTTCAGGTATTGGCAAAAGACCGACGTCGGCAAGATGAATTGATTGCAGGTTATTGAAGGGTCCATCGAGACGGTTGTTACAGGCTTTCTGAACAGCTGAAAAAAACGGTCCAATGTCCTTGGCGAGACACCCATCGGCATGCACGACGAGTCGCTCGAGGGCAGGAAGTTCGACTTGGGCAAGGAGCCTTGAGGTTAATTCCAAAGGTCGACAGTAGTATGAGAAATGCAAGTTCTTCAATTCCCGGAATACGAGGACTGAGCGTTCTGAACTGAGAGCAGCGACGATGTCTTCTGCATTGCTCAGTGCGAAGGTGAGGGAGATGAAGGAACGTAACCGAGAGAGATGTCTCAGATCGTCCGTCTCCAGTTTGATATCGGCACAGTCCAAGACTCGAAGGTCTTTCCATGGCCAGGTATATACACCACTGGCGCTTGGATAGGGCTTGGACCAGATGCCGATTCCACTGCCCCTCATAGTGATCTTGGTCAGGTTCGGATAGAATTCGGCCATTGGCGCGATAAAGTCCCGAATGAAGCGTGGCTCGCCTTCAGGCATTGCTGAGGTCGTGATGCTAATGGAATCCAGAGATGTGATATGCTGATGATGTAGCCAAGGGGATATTCCATGGACGAAACATAAATTCAACTCCCGGAGATTGGGAAAGAGTAGATCCTGCTCGTGTAGGTTTTCCGGCATGGAATGCAAAACAAATCCCAAATCGAGGTTTGTCATCACGCGTATTCTACGTGTGTAACTTCGGAGGATTCTCCACTCTTCTTGGGTTAGAGCTCTGTAGAACTCAAGTGGCGTGTGGTAATGTTGCAACTGGGACAAAAGCCAATCACTATCTCTGCAGTAAGTTGACGGATGGGAGGAGCAGACTCACGTGTATTTCTATATTGCATGCACTTGGAACACACATCCCTATGGCGTTCAGGTTGTCCAACACCGACCAGAGGACGTCTATAGCTGGTTGCTGGAATGTGCGGCATGTCTGTGCTAAAGCAACCATGTCGGCATTATGCCGGATGCCTGGAAAGACCTCCGAGTATGGTGGACAGAAGACATGTTCGAAGATGATAAGCAGGATCTCCGGTATTTGGAGTGCACGATGCATGGCTTGGAGTTATGAGAGCGTGACCTGATGGCTAACGAAGCTAAGACGATGCGGAAGATCTATGAGCAGTAGGCCTGGTATGAGAACTAGAGGGGAGGATGGCGTTGGTGGATCGATATCAAGCCGGCAAATTTATACCTTGGGTCCACTGCCAAAGCATTATCACCTCCACACCGTTGACCACCACCGCCACAAAAATAAAGAGCTTTGACAAAAGAAGGAAAAAAAGAATGGGTATCCATTGTTCGTACCCTGCCGGTACATCCACACGGCGTCGGCTGGCCCGTCCCGAGTTACGCTGATATGTTCTTACATATTCAGCCCGAGTGGTACAGATCATCTTCCATCACGTTACACTGCGGAATGACTGCCAATACAATGGGTTTTGAGCTCATCGGTAAAACGTGCACGAGCGAATGCGGACCAAGTTGGCGAGGCCTTTGAGAGCAATGGGCAAATTGATTAATCTCTACATCCCATCATAATCAGTAATCTATAATTCTTTGTTTGAGTGTACAAAATCTTCCCCGAGGAAGTTGACAACTGAAGTACTCACCGAGGGGCCCATCGTCGAAGAATTGGCACGAGGCGAGCGGTGGCGTCATAACGTGTGGAACCCACCACGGCCAAAAAGCATTGACCCACATAATTTGACCTGTCCACATAGGCACAAGAGATTCCAAATCTGGCATGCTTGTCTCCACTATCCACAAGGTCATTCGAGACATTTTCTTTTATTTCAGGAATCTACCACTGAGTAGTCAACCTCAGATAGGCTTCGCACGGTCCGTGGTTCCATGGTTCCAAACTTCCAAAACCGCGCAATTCGCCAAGCAAACGAGAGCGTACCTTTACAAATTTCCCGCCAATATGAATTTCTGCCATCCTTCAAGCGCACCAGAATTGCGTCGGTACACATGCACAGAATGTGAGTAAGGAAAGTGACCTGCCTGGATGATAGTGCTCAGCATAGTTCGCGGGGGAAAGGATCCCAATTCAATTACTATACATTATGGTCCCGACGCCGTGGATGTAACTTCGGAAGAGAAAACTCAGTGGTTGTGCTCAATTCGGCGTATTTATGTTTGGACATATATTTGACGAAATATGTATGCTCACAAGACCTGTTCTGGACTCATCGATGATCGTGCTCGGAGTGAGAGTTGAGGAGGACAAGAGTGAGCAGGCTGCCTAAGCCTGCCTTATAATTGCGAATGGCTGAGCATCACCCTGAAGCAAACCGTTTTCAATGTCTTAACAGCTATTATGAGGGTGCAAAGTGTAGAAACTTCGTAGGACGCTACTGTGGCACGGGCTTAGTCAGCTTAGACTTCTCCAGTGATTGACCACCATCTGATAGTAACATGGTGAAAAACTATCAGAGGTGAGTCTGCTAAGTTGCACGACCCATCGCCCAAACTGACAAGTCTTCTCCTCAGCAACGCATACTCAGACCCTTATCACAACCATCCGTCGTCCACAGGAGGCGTGGGCACCGGCGACTCCGTGATTTTATGGCAGTACGTCCATCCGTCCGTTCTCAGTACCACCCCTCACTGCAGAAATTTCCTTCTCCCTTGTTCAAATCCTCCCCTTTGCTCTGTTTTTTTTGGTGATTTTCCTATAGGCCCCCGACCGAGGCCGTCCCTTTACTCCCGGGAAGATCCGAGTATAGAGGGACGACCACGGCCCGTGTGCGCCGTCTTGGCGGCCTCCTAGCCCTCCTAGCCTTCTTGTTCGCGGCATTCCACGCGGGAACGCACCTCCTGTATTGCCCGCCGGACTCATCTACACGCGACGCCATCCGCCGCGACTGGCAACGCGAAGTAGCGTACCACGCCATCCTAGAGAGCGAATGGCAAGACAAGAAACAAGAACAAATCGACCGTGAGCTCGGGTGGCAGCGCGACTTGGAACGACACGGGGAAGAGGCGGCGCATCGTATCGCAGAGGAGCAGGCGCGCCGGGAGCGCTTCAGACAGGAATGGACACGCGAGATGCAGCGACAAGCGCGCGAGTTTGAGGATATGCAGCGCCGCGAGAGGGAAGAGCGGGAATATGAGCGGGAGATGTGGCGGAAGGAGATCGAAGAGCGTGATCGGCGAGAGGAAGAAGAACGTCAGAGGCGTCACTTGTTTTGGGGAAACGTACAGGCGCAGACGTGCATGACGTACGGGACGAGGGCGTATACTGCACAACTCATGAATTTGCCTGCAGATTGGAGGCATCGGATTCGGGCGGATGCATGCAAGGCTACGCCGCTCGAGATTCATGGCATCTTACATCTACCCAAGACTTGCGAAGAGAATGTAGGGACATATCTCGGAAGAGGATGCTCAGGAGGCTGATATCACGATAGGGCCTCGGCGTTGTCATAGGCCGGTGGGAAATCAACCAACAGGAAACAGAATGCACGACATACTGGGATTCATACCATGACAAGGCAAGCTCTTTCTTTGTCATCATCTGTCACATGCATAGTGAACAATATTATAGGGTTGCACATCACCAGGGTCTGGGAAGAAGGTAAGATTCCGATTTGCGAAGGGTGGCACAGCCAAGACTGACTATCTTCGTCAGTATATAACGCATCACCTAATGAATCTTCCTGAGAAAAGTGACCCCCAGGAATTTTGTGCCACCACGCCAGCTCACTTCAACAATATGCAATTCCCAGGAGCTCAGGAGTGTATCCCGTCGGTACGTGGCAGGAAGCCGTGGGCTCCGACTAAACAACTCTTTCTTGACGCATATACTCACAGGTATGGGGCGTATTTGGTCAATGGGAGATCGATGACAGCAACTGCAACTGAATGTGTTCTTTCTTTTTTTTTTTTGTCCTCGTCCGATCTGGCTCGACACGACCGTTTTTGAAGATTGTCTGAACTTGTTTCGCATCGTGTGCTATATTGTATGTTCTCGAATTGCTTTCTGTAGGCTCTTGTTTTGTACTATGCATATTATATCAATGACTCAATGGATGAATGTTTGGTCGCCGATCCTCGCAATTATTGATCCAGTCAGTTCAACTTTTAATCGTAATCAGATCTAGGACTCGGTGTTGCGGTGATCTTAGCGGATAGAAATTGGGAGTTATTATTTCATCGAACGTACACCTATCTCCTGGTGACTCGACGCAGACTACCATTACCTCTGTATTTGCAAACGACAACTTCTACGACACAAAGGGGAAAAAGAAAAGAAACGCGGAAAAAGAAAAAGAAAAAGCATCGACAAGATCTTGCTGGAGCGTCATAAGTAACCAGGTTCAAAGGAGGTGGGGATAGAGAGAAGAAGAAGAAGAAAGTGTGTATAATATATACAAGAGACCAACAATCACATCCACAATATGTAGCATGTCGCGCAACGACGTACTTGTCCTATTCCGTGCCATGATCACGCATTCATGGACCATCGATCCCCACTTTTTGCGCGCCTGCTGTCATGATAGGTGTCGGACCCGTATACGGCATCAATGGCGAAGTCGTCCGGCTTCCCGCGAAGAGCAATGGACCGTTGCCTTCCCCCGGTGGTACATTGACGACAGGCGCGGGGGCTATGCCTGGACCAGGGGGAACACCGGGTCCGCTGGTGAGTATCCCAGACGGTGTTACCCCAGGTCCGCCACTCGCGCCAGATAGAATGCCAGGAACACCGGGACCGGTAGGCGGGACGACACCTGGACCTGCGAGACGGGGAGAATATCCCAGTGGAATGCCTAGCTTGGGAAGCGCGGGCGAAGGCTTGCGTGTAAGAAACGGTCCGGTAGACGTCGAGGATGGAAGAGATGCGTTCATCGGAGACATTGAAGGCGAGGTCGTCGAGACGGTCGAGGCCGGTGCACGGGGAGGTGATGTCGTGAGCGGTCGAGGCAACTGCGATAGTCCGTTTGGAGCTGGATTTGAATATCGGTGAGGTACAGGCGTGTGGAAGCGCTCCGGAGCGAGGGGGAATAGAGCAGGCGGGGCACTCGAACTCATGGGTCCACCAGGTTCACCTGGGCCAGGCGTCCACCCGTGTCGAGGGGAAGAGGAAGTGGAGGATATGGCGTGATGCGATGGTGCAAGGACAAAAGGTGTTGCAATTGGTCGGTCGCGCTCCCGTTCTCTTTCTCTCTCCCTCTCCCAATCTCCCCTCTCCCTCTCCCGTTCGTCGTATGAGGGTGGAAGTGGATGGGTAGAAGATGGGCGACTTCCAGGCATGCTATTTCCTCCCGGTTTCATTTCATCCCTCTTCCAATGTGACTTGGAAGAAGCGTTCGCAGACAGATTGATGATTTCCATTGTTTGCACTCCCGGCCCAAGGCCCGACCCCTGGGGTAGCGGAGAAGCTCCCTCAAGACCTGACGAACTTGTACCCGAAACCGGCCCGGAGGGATGATGGTGGTGTACGACATGGTGGTGGTGTCTATGGTGGTGATGCTGTCCCACGTGATGATGCGGTGGTCCATGAGATGATCCATGTTGGTGCTGGGTATGCTGGAGCTGGTGCTGCCCGTGAGGATGGTGATGTTGAGAATGTTGAGGATGCTGAGAATGAGACTGATGCGCGTGAACTGGATGCGGCTGGTGGGGAGGTTGGACAGGGTGTTGTAACTGATGGGTATGCGAATGCGAGTGGGGAAGTTGGTGCACATGACGATGGGTGGGGGTGGGGACGATTGGCTGGACTTGTGATCGATCTCTCTCCCTGTCGCGCTCGTTCCGTTCCTTCTCGTCTCGACGCCGCGCGTCCCCAACCCCCCAATCCATACCTCCAGCAGGCTTGGAACCCCAAGCGGGATATCCTGGTCCTACGTTGGTGCCAAACTCCCTTTCTCGCTCTCGCATTTCTCTCTCGCGTTGCGCTGCCAGTTCCCGGTCACGTGGGGTGAGCTCGCGCTCTCGCATTTCGCGTTGGATCATCTCTCGTTCTCTCTGGAGCTCCCGTTCTCTATCCACGAGAGAAGGACGTTGCATTCGCGTTCCTCCAGGACCAATGACTGGATTGATGGTCGCACCTCCGGGGCCGATCACGATACTTGTTCCACCTCCAGGGCCGAGTGAATACCCTGTCGGACCTGTGCCAATAGAAGGGGGTCCTTGAAACACACCCATCGCCGGCTGCGAGAACGAGGGCCCATCAGCATTCGAGATGCCTGGCCCTGGTATGCCTCCAGGCCCAGCAAGGGAGTTTGGTATGTTCGACGGGGCGGGAAGTGGCGCAGGTGGTGCAAGTCCCGAACTACCGAGCGTGATTGGGGGCCCTCCGATTTGTGTGACGTTAGTGCCGGGCGCCATGCCGGGACCTAGATTTGGTGGATAGTTGTCCGCGGGACCTCCAATCCCGAGTCCGTTCACTGTGGGACCACCAAAGCCAATAGCAACAGGACCGAACCCGGAGGTGTCAACGTTGACGCCCATCGGAACGCCCATCGGGGGACCAAATCCCATCCCGAAACTAAATCCCATTCTCCGGTGTTGAAAGAGGAAGTCGAGATCGGCTGCTATATCGTGAGGAGTGAGTGTAGGAAGGTCGGGGTATGTCGTTGCTCCATCTACATGTCCAAGTTAGTCTTTGCAATGGAAATCCCACTGAGTGCCATTAACATACTCAATCCATCAAGGCCTGGATAAACGTCGAGACCTTTCGTGCGAGATGACTTTTTGTTCGCTGCAAGATGCGAGAGATGGGATGGCAAAGGGAAGGTGTTTGCAATTTGCCGGAGGGTCGGTGCAGGCGGGGGATTGAGTATGGCATTCAAGTTGGGGATACGGCGAGCTATAGGCGAATCACTCAGTAAAGAAGAGCAAGGATTCACATATGCTTACCTCCTGGTGGCCTCTCGATCGTCCTTCTCTCTCTTTCGAGCTTGCGCCTCTTCCTATTTGTCTCAGCGATCATCTCGGCTTGGAGATCGGTGCGAGCGATCTGCAATTGATAAGAGGCGGTCAGTAGTGCATTTACGCGCGCAAAAAAAAAAAAAAAAAAAAACAGAGGAAATTAGAGTACAAAGGTCCACGACGAGCTTGCTATATCAATACTCACATCCCAACCTTCCCAACACCATGTCTCTGAGTCGCGCCTCTTCCGCGTAACTGACTCGATCTCGTAAGTTCTCTTCTTTGATGCGAGCATCAACCGTGTGTCGCGTCGTTTCGTGAGTTCTGTCTGCAAGTGGTGAAGCTCCGGGTGTGTACCTGATATCGGATGAGCTGAAAACAGGACGAGAACGACGCGTACTTACCGTCCCAGACCAACGCTTCTTCCCATGCCAAGCCCTCCATTTTTTCAACGTAGACCCTCTCTCGCAGCAATGCAAACTTGAGTTCGATGGTTGCCAGGACATCGAGGGCCTCTGCTCTGTGAGCAGGCTGGAGATCAGGGTCCTCGTCCTCGGGTTCCGGTTCCGGTTCAGCATGCGGGGTGGGAGAGGGAGGCTGAGAAGGCTCCTCTGGCTGCGGGTCCTCATCCTCGTCAACGTCGTGTTCTGCCTCTCCATCTGCGGCGGGATGGTTATCTTCGTCATCGAGGACGTCTGGATCTTGGTCCATGTCTTGGTCCGGTGTAGTGCGGGGCGCGAGATCTTCATCTGGAGGGGACGTAGTTGGGTCTACAGACGCACGGATGGAGGGCGGGACAGATGGGCCATCAAGGCTAGGGTCTATGGCAGAGTTGGAAGGAGGAGTGGGTTTTACGTTTGTATCGAGTGATGGACGAGGGGCAGACTGTCGAGGAGAGGGGGGTTCTTGGTCATCTTCGTCTTGGCCATCTTCGTCGACGTCCATTTCGTCGTCGTCGGATGCAAAAGACGAAAGACTCTGGTCATCATCATCGCTCTTGTCGCCGTCTGGGTTGTCTTCCTCGTCGGATGTAGGGGCGTCTGCATCGTAGATCTTGTAACCCTGTTCCCATAAACTCTTGAGCATTTGCTTTTGCCCCTCCCAGGTTATCCTTGCCATTGGCTTGACACCACGCTTGGATCGGGGCATTTTCGTGTAGTCGAAGGGCATGGGGACGACAATCTTTTTCTTGAGAGAACGATTGAGACGGGGACGGTGATTCACTGGGCGCTTGCGATCGAGGGGACGATCTTTGCGTGGATCGGGCTCTTCGCCCTCTTCCTCCTCCATGGCGCGGGGAGGGGTGGGGAGTTCCTCTTCTTCCTCCTCCTCTGCATCTGGAGAAGCACTGTGAGAGTTTATTTTTTCTGGGGGAAGGGGCGCGGGGTCAGCATTAGGGTCAGGGGGACGGCTGGGTCCAGGTGTGGGGGCAGGAGTGGAGGGGGAGAGAGGATGGGGGGGAGGAGGGGCGGAGGGAGAGCCGGTGGCTCCATTCTTGTATGCCCATCCCCACATGGGGGCGGGAACGAGACCGCCGCGTTTCTTGCGCTTGCTAGAAGAAGCGACGGCGGCGGACCTAATCATGTTGGGGGGGATAGCCCTTCTGGCGAGATACTGGCGCCGTCTCTGCGGAGGGTTGGCAGAGGGCGTAGTGGACGCTGTGTGTGAGCGTGGCGGGGGACGGTTGTCGTCGTCGTTGTCAGAGAGGGAGGGATGAGCGTCATTTGTGATCTTTGTGTCATGGTCGTCGTCGGTGAGCTCTGAGAGCTCGGACTCGTCGATGGGATTTGGCGGTGGTGACGGGGACGGGGACGGGGAAGAGAGAGAGCCGAGGGGTGAGATTGAGTGGGCCATTGGCGAAGACGACGACGACGACGTGTAACGACCGCTCGAAGACGCGTGCGACGACGAGGAGGCGATCGAAGTCGTGTCCTAATTCGGAAAAGACCAGTTGGACCGTGCGTCACTGGTCACGTGAATGATCCATGAGATCTCAGGGGTTGTAATGTCCTTTTTTGGACATAGCCACGATGAACATCCATCTCGACGTGCTCGAGCTCGTCTTTGAACAACTCGACACCGCAGACCTCGCCGCCGCCGCACTCGTCAGCCGTGGATACCTCGCAGGCGTACTCCCCGCCCTCTACTCACACATCGAGTACACCACACGCCATTCAAAGCGCGCATACCAAGTATCATCTCCCTTTGCCACCCTCGCTGCTCACAATCACCTCGCCGTGCACGTCAAGCGCATCGCTATTCACGATGTACCCGTACTACAGCCATCATCACACCAGGTCTGCCCTGCATTCCTCAGAGATCTCGCACTCGCAATCCGCACAGCGACAAACATCCGTTCCTTTGTCTGCACCCCAAAGATCCTCGCGCCACTCCTCCCCCCGCTCCTCGACAAGGAAAGGCTCTCGCATCTGAGAGTATGCGCATCTCTGGGTTCCAGGCAAGTCGCCACTCTCGAGGAGCGCAAAGGTCTCCAGAGTCTCTCCCTCGACTTTCCATCCTGGAACGTCATCGACATCTTACCAAAGTGGACCGTTTCAATGCAAAAGACCCTTGCTCATCTCACACTATTCGTATGTGCCATACTTTCCCAGCCTCACATATATAGTACTTACGCGTACCAGATGACACAGGACCTCGATCCCGCCACGTTCAGGACCACCCTAGCTCAACTGCCTCGTCTCCGTGGACTGCACGTGACCGGTTGTCCAAGGATAACCCACCTCACCGTCCTCAAGGCCCTCTCCCACACCCCCGAGCTTCGGGAGTTGTCTCTCACCATATATGTAAGCCTCTTGCCTTTTCATCCTAATTCGTTCCCTCACCTCCCCACTTAGCCGTCCCAAGAAAGCTCCCTTCCTCCTCTCAACTTCTCTATTCCTCCCATCACTCATCTGTCCATCGACGTTCGGGCCTCTTACCCCAACCTTCAATCGCTCATCGCACGCATCCTCTCTCGCCTTTCCCCTAGAGATGCCCTCGCCATATGCGGCGGTTGGATCGGCGAGATAAGAGGTTTTTCAGAGCGCAATAGTGTAGTACAAGACACTGGCGGCGCAGGTGGTCCAAATCCCCATGTCTTTCAAAGTCATCCACATCTAGGCGCCCACGGTCACAATCACAATCACGGTCACGGTCACGGACAAGGACAAGGACATGGCCATGGCCATGGACACGACCACGCCAACGACCTACCGCTCCTCACTCCTCCGAATACACACCACCCGAACGCCAATCCAGAGCCACACGCAGGCCCACCTCCACCCCCGGGAAACCCAATCCCGTTTCTTGGTTTTCCCTTCCCCTTTCCCCCCGACGATGACGACGATGGGCCTGACCTAGGTCCCGCAGGCCCATCCAACCCAGAACTCACTAGTCAAAACTCGCATCCGCTGATCTCTTCATTTCCCCCCACACTCTCCGTTCTCCATCTTCCCCAGATTTCCCCGGCGGCGCTCAAAGATGTTTTGGACCGTTGTCAAGGTATTCAATTGTTGGGCATTGTCCTAGGCACCACCTTCAGCACCACCGCTGCCTCATCCAAAGCCGATAGGACCTCCGGCCGACCGGCCAGTCGAATGAAGCCAGCGTTGAAAGCGGCGGGGGTCAGACCCGAGATCAACACACTGGCTAACATCCTCTCCCGCGCACGAGCATTGCGAGAGTTGGTCGTCGACACAAGTGCCGCAGACATATCTGGGGGCAGTGGCGCCGGCCCGAGTTCCGAAAGATCAAGCAGTTCCCTTATCGCGCTGCTCACACCTCTCTCTGTGCGCTTGATGATGCGGGAGTCGCCCCGCTTGAGACGGATCGTCGGCGAGGGTCGTGTATGGGAGGTGCGTCCTTTTATCTGTTTATCACGTCTGTCTCGCTCACTGTGACTAGTCTCCGACCCCTGCTCCGTCGACGCCCGTCCCTTTTCCGCGGTGCCTCGAGATTGAGCTCACGCTTACCAGGGCTCGCTATGGTCCTGGTGCGGGCAACAACCATGCGCATGACATGCCGGGCTTTGGAACACACGGAGGTGGGCATGGCCAAATGGAAGGGAGCAACGACCACTGGTTCTGGCTGACGGGGAGCGAGAGCGGGGGAAAAGTTCACGGGGGGTTCTAGGTTGAAACGTGTGTGGGTGAATTCTACCAGAGGAAGCATGTCTCACTCTGATCTGTACTATACTTACGTCCAGTCTTACCTAGTAGTGGCGCGCGGAAGCCTGTTGACATGTACGTTTTGTTACCCCGATTGTACTTATTGTATTCTTGGAACGCGGAAGCGAAATAGCAACTCGTGAAAGGCCGTCATATCAATACAGAGATGGAGGACAACTAAATACCGTACTTGAAAGCATGAGAATCGTGCGGATCGGTACAATCCGCTAATCATCGTGATCAAAGATGACCGTGAAGAACCCAAAAAGAGCATGAAAGCATCAACAAAACAACCCGTGGCAATCGGCTTGACTGACGGCTCCAGGCGACCGAAACGTGGCCCATCAGCAAGCACTCCACGTAACGCCTTACACAGGTTTCCCGGCAGCCTGACGCTCCTCAACCGCCTCTTTCGCAGCCGCCTCCCAGTCCGACTCCCGAGTTCTGATCTCCACTGGGAGGACGGTGAAGTTGAAGCGAAGGAACGTCAGTCCAAACCGCTGGCGAACGCGCGATTCCCAGCCTTCAGGGAGACGCTCCTCCGTGAGCATCGAGCGGAGATCCGCCACCCGTCCACCGAAAATGGTCAGCATCGTCGATGAACTAGTCCCAAAAGAAAATCGGGTAAAAAAAAAAAAAGGTACCGAGGAAATAAAGAAAAAAAAAGAAAGGGGGAGCCGTTAGTTCGTTTTGATCGATGACGCCACCAAAACACTTACTTGGCGCTCCCGAACATTTTGTGGAATAGAGACAAGGTGTATTCCTTGTTGATCGCCTTGGCTACGGCACGACGTTTTCCCTGGATGCGGGCCAGGTCATTCATCTGAAGGATCGAGCCTAGCTCTGGGTGATTGCCAGTGGCGGACGAAAGGAGTTCCTCGATGTACACAATGTGCTTGTCAGCTTGGTCAACTTGCAGCGCTGCGTCAAGTCCTAATAGATAGACCAGTCAGCGATCTCGTCCGTCGTCGTCAAAAACCGATATTGGTACGTACGGGTGAGGGAAGCATCGTGTTCAATGCCATTGTGCATATCAAGCTCCTCCAAGTCGAACGTGTCCCGGGCATAGTTTTTCTTCAGCAGGCGGGCGGCGTAGTGCGGCACGAAGGAGCAAAACGAGGAGCTAAAGTTGTAAGTCGGCCGGATCTTTTCAGTGAGCTCGGTGAACTTGATGCCTCGTCCGGTGCGGGAAATGATGCCTGAAATACGGTCGAAAGGAAAACCGCAATGAGAATCAGATCGATGAATCGGATTACACGATGCTCATTGTGGACAGTAGACGCACCGTGGTTGGCCATCGCATTGAGCGCTGGGCAAGAGCACCGACTGTCGCCATTCCGCGGTGGTTTGTATTCAGGCCAGTACCCACCATAGCCTGGGCTGCCTGCGGGCGTCACTTTTCCTTCTGGTCGGTTGAACAGCACAACATTGCCCAGCGCCAACAAGACGTCCCAGCTTACTACACCCGCAAGGTAAAAGGTCCAAGAAATAGAGTCGAGAACACCCATTATGTGCGTTAACCGCAAGCGAGAGGAGGAGAGAGGAGGAGACTACCAAATCGAGGGAACCGAGTAAGGCCTCGAGGTCATTCTGATACTTATACTTGGCCGCACGAGGAAACAAGCGTGTCATAACAAACACCCGCCGCGTTTTCCGAACCGGTTCTTGAAATGAATACGTGACGTGGGTATGACAAACTGTGGCGTAAGGTCGGGAGAAAGCCTGTCGAGTTCCGAATCAGCGTTGCCAGTGAGTGACGATGCGGCAGCTGCAGCGAGATCAGGCAATGCCGGGTGTTCAAGTGCCCGAACCTCGACATCGGTTCGGTTGGTCGCGAAACCGACGAGGGGAACGTACTAGGTCCCACAGTAATTATCGCCCAATATCTAAGCGCTAAGAATAAGCATGGTGGGGGCGCAGTGCTTATCATGTTGCCAAGGATACAACGAGGCTGTGGCACTGGTTGCCCGGTGAGTTGATCGATTGAACATGATTGGCGTCCATTTTTGTACGAACAACCCTCGTGGAACCAGTATTCTGGTGCCCAGTACAAGCGACGAGTCCCACTGGTGACTACACAGGTAAGTCTGGCCAACGTGTGTTCGCAACTTCGCGTCCGCGGAGTCCGTTGGGGCTTAGGGCCAAGGCACGGGACTTTTGAGAATTGGCAACACCCCGCTCACATGAGACAAACACCATTGATGAGTCTGAGGCCGAAATAAAGCTAGGATGACAGATCAGCGCTAGCGCTCAAGCGCTCGTGGTCTGAGATACAACTCATGAAAGGTTGTTAAACGGAATACACTCAACTCGTCGAAATAAGGAAGCTAATAGAGGTCAGATCTCAAGTTTCAAAAGTGCGTAGAATACGTGCGAAAGAACAGCGGTGAACGTCTGAACCGATGTGGAGAAATCATTACCTAATCTAAGGACCGGACCAATTACATAACGCGTACGGTCCGGCTACAGCCTAGGTTGCTTGTAGCCTGGTCTCGACTCTCGAGATCTCAGATCACATAACTCTCTTACAGTCATTCACCGCACTTGAGCCAAACGAATTTCAGTCACAACAATTGAAACAACCATTGTCAAAATAAGATATGATAGGCCTCGTTCGTACCAACTGTTGTTCTTGTGCTTGTCATTTTTGGGTGAAATTTGTGGTATTTCATTGCTACTACAGTGCAGACCAAAATAGTGACAATCTTACCAATTGGAACGTATAGTACAGTTGCTTATTGGCTCGGTGGTCCCAATATAGATCAGTGAAACATGGACTTGCCATCGGTACGGATTGATAAAGCTGCTTAACATGAAACGGTCAAGATGACGCCGCGTCTATTGGCCGGGCTGCCAGTGAACGAATGCACAACACGCACAGTTGTGCGCACTGTGTGATTGTTCCTGCATGCTGACGAGGGTGACATGCAGGGGCGGGTGGATGGGCAAATGGAAACGGCAACAATGAGGTGGCAGCACTGCAGGAGCGACTGCACAACGCGCACAATTGGTGCACGTTATGTGGTCGCTTCTGCACGCTGGGGCGGGAGGACAGGGGAGAGAACGGGGACGCGGCTGGGGACAGGGATGGGGAGTTGGTGATGAGGGTAGGGCTTTATAGGTTACCCGCCGCGCTGGTATGCCAGGGTACGGGTATCTAAAGGTTAGTGTCACGGGTAGCGAGAACGGGTCGACGATCGTCGTGCGCTCTCGGCAAAACGAGAGTGCATGGTAATCATAGCACGCCGCATCGTCGTTGTGTCTTGGTGCACCGGCGTCGCATTTGTTCAAGCGCCGCGTTGCTACGTCGTGGCGGCATGCCGTTGCACTGCTGTCGGTTCCGTGTGTGTGAGGGAGAGCGAGGGAGTCGACGACGGGGTGAGGTTGCTAAGTGAAGATCCGCGGGTAGGTGCGAGGTGGGGTTGGGATACCGGGGTATACCTGTGCCATTCTTTAGATACTAACACTGCCAGCGAAGACGAGCAAAGCGACGAGAACGATGATGGCATGGATGGTGATGGTGAGAGCGCAGAGGGACTTCGGATGACCGGGTACAAACCGGGTACGATATCGCTTAGATAGTATGTACCGGCCCGGTTTACCTTCTTTGGTGGTGGATAAGCACACAATATTCGTTCAGCTAATCACAAGAGTGTAACACCTTTTATCTAGTTTATTTATGTTTGAGTATATATTTAACTGTTCTGCCATCTGATCTTGATAAATTGTTGTTGTCAAAAGTAGGGAGGCAAGCCAAAACTTAGTGGTTCAAGCTCAAGTGCTACCGTTAGCCGGCTGAACTTGCAAGCTGTATGACATTACGGACGATCTTGCTAGCAGCCCCTGAGGTGGCTTCCTGACCTGAGAATCGTACCTGCGGCAGTTCAACTATCTCTCATCCGAATAACCCTCGGGGAAAGTTCCATCCCGACGCAGGTTGCATCTGGGCCTGGTCTTTGATTCACATCATGCGATCCAAACATATCTATGTCTTCCCGGGTGATTTTGGTTTTGTCTTGGCCGCTATCATTTTTCCCGGAAACAAGAAACTTTGATCGCCACGTCTCTTTTGTTCCCACTTGACCTTGTCATTTTCAATGATTCCACGGCGGCCATGTTGGGCCCCTGGGACACAGGAGAGTAAGAAATCTCCCAACTGCTGCGTGAACCTCGCCCGCTTTTCCCCATCGAGCGTTGCCCCCGTGTCGAGCATCAAAGTGTACGCCAAGGAATGATGGCAAAACCTAGATGCAACGGTGGGAATCGATCGTAACGTCTTTCAGATGCTACATCGCAGCTTTCTATTAGCACGATGGAGCTGGTGACGAATACGAACTACACTGACATTGTCACAGTATCGTACAGATGTTTGATCCACAACTAAATCCCCCTGCTGAATACCGATCGAATGTTCACCCGCTTGTCACGGACACTGGCACCGAATCCAAGTCATCTTTGAGTACGAACCAGCCAAACGCGCTGGATAGACCAAGACCCAAGGATATGTAAGTGAAAGGATACCCCTAGTGAATCCAGGTGAATTGAGAGGGACGAATGAGAGCATTACAGTATCACACACCTCGTCTCGGGGTGATGAACATCGGTAACGGGTGGCACGGGATGGCCCATCAAATAGTTGATAAATAGGCTCTGATGTAGACAGAAAGGAGTTGCACGACACGGTAGAAGCCGCATGTCGTGCTTTTAGAGAATGGGCGCGTTGCAGACGTCGTGACTCTAGGGTCGACGCCGACATGTGCGGAGGGCAGGCGGGACCGTCAAAAGTGACAGGAGGGGGAAGAGACCATGGTAAATCCCAGGTGTCTTTATCTATACATTGCGAATCTGATGGAACTACCCTCCACGTCAAACGCGGGGCAAAGGGGATGTAAAATGTTGACAGTCGTTCACTTGGGGTGGGCCTCTCTGGAAGCCTCGCGGGTGCGTCGAAGATGTCGGATATTTCTAGAGCATGAGGAGAGTCGAATGATTTGGCTGAAAGGGCAGCAGAAGCCAGAACGGCCGAACGGCTGAAGGAAGCAGAGAAGAATCTGCGAGGGGCAACGTCGGAGAAAGCGCGAGAGGTCAGACGGTAAGACGAAGTCATCGCGGGTAGCGGTCAGTGCTTCCAGAAGTCGAGTGAAAGCAACAGACAATTTATATGCAATCTCCCTGTAAGCATGGTCTATCCAGCGCAATGAAAGTCGTGGATCGAATTGACATGGATATCGGCAATGGAGCGGCCATAATCTGTTTGTGGAAGGTTCTGGCTTGGCAATGGAACCGCATCTGATAGCAAAATGATCGGTAAGAACAATCTTACCGATCATTTTCTATAACAGCCCAGGACGCCGAGATAATATCGAGTGTAGAACCTATCGGCGCAGCTCTTTCTCGTTGATTAGGGATGATATGTGAATATAGTGCGATTTTTGTACTTACTGGCTTCTGAGAGTCTTTCGGCGCCCCCGAGCAGGAAGAACCAAGACTATCAAGTGTGGTCACAACGTGGCAAAAAGTTGTATGCATGGATCTATAGAGAAGTTGGACCGCACAAACTCCACGAGATACTGTGGGTGCATTCAACTTGAAGTTGCGCTGAGTAATGAGGAGCGTGCTCAGCTCGCAAACTGACCGTAGTACATCGTATATCCGGTCAAACTCCGGGGTCCAAAAGCAAAGGTTGGAGAGGTGGTCCAGGTCACTATTAGTATGGCCCACAAGCAAAATCGGACCTACCCACATTAATTGTGGCATGGATATTCGTCTTTAGACTCTCGTGGTTCCACTGTAATAGATCTTTCAGTCCCAGGGAGACGACTTAACCTTAACTGATAACATCAAAATGCGTTTCTCCTTACAGCCGTTGCAAAGGGCGAGTGAACTTGCCGAGTGATCTGAACAGCGGATTGACCTTTTACAGTAAGCAGCCATCGTGAGATGCTGCTATTGGGGCAGTGAGCGCCGCCAAGACCACGGTTCTGTGCACCGAGTTTCGCATGGCACCACAATTAGCCACACGAGGAACATGAGTAGTATGGTGCGTAAAGTTCGGTGCACGTACACTCAGCGTTTAATTGACAAACGGGGATTACGGAGGCAAAGTTGCGCCGCCAACAACCGCCAATGACAATTAATAGTGGCATGACATGAACATGGGCAAGCCAGGATGGTTCCACGAGGAACCGTGCCACAGCTCCGGATAGAAATTAAATATTTATTATTATTAAGTGCTTTATTCTCTTCCGGATCCATGCAAGCCATCATCCACGTGATTTGAAGCGGCGAATTCTCTCGGAAGCGAACTTTGCTTCCAGTCACATCACAGACGGTCTATCTTCGCAGGCTCACGGGTTCGACTCTGGTGAGTGCTATGTGTAGTACGATGCCGTCAACCAGCAAGTAAACAATCCAAGTCTTGTTGATGGGCGGCTGCATCGCCTCAGAGGTGGACAAATTAAATGTTATATTAGTAGCAGTGACTTGAAATTTCGCAGACTGTCGATGGCTCCGGGTTTCTTGCGACTTGTCACCCCGAGCCACAGGGGGGACTGCACGTGTGGGAGTCGTGTCCGGCAACACTCAGGTTCCACGTTCCATATCTCGGAAGCTCAGATAACACCTGGCAAACATGAGGCTCTGTCTTCATGAATGATAGAAAACCCTTTACGTCTCAGCGTCTTGGGCCGATTAACTCACTCCCGACAATGACTAGTACCCCTCCCAGTGACACCGAGCCTTCGGCTCAAGCGCCGCCCCAGAGCCCGATCTCCGGGATACCCCTCCCTCAGTATGGCTATGGCTCTGAGTGCTCTTTCGACACTCTTATACAAGATAACCCCTTCCTCTTCCGCGTCTACACTCCCAAGACCCGTTCCAAGATCTTTGCCAAGGGGGATGAGCCCTACTTTGTGGGGCAAAAGTTTAATGAGCGCTTCACCCGAGCTGCCGAGCGGCTAAAGGACTCATCGCTTACCCCTGGCCAGTCCGTCGCTTCTGTCTGCACATACGAAGATGTCTCCCAGCACATGGACTGGACCCAGAGACATATGTCTCCGTTCATCTCGACCACTTTCAGCTTCGTATGGGCAATTTGGGAGGCTACTCGACGCTACAGGGTCGGCCTGAAGCACGATGTCGAGATCGCCATCATCGATGCCAGGATGCTCGCAGGCCGGGCAGCTACTGCATTGGAATTACTGCGGAAAGGTTCTCCTACAGAGTAAGTCCGCCTCGTGCCCCAGATCAAGTTCCATCTTACCAATTTGATTTATCTAGGAGACACATTGACCACTGGAAGTGGTACAGATATGCTTTAGAATCACAGGACGTTCTTGTGCACGGAGCTATTCCTGCCCCAGCCGTTCTAGCCTCTGTCCCCCTCCTTTCCTTGATCGATAGACTTCCATCCTACTTCCTACGCAAAAACTGCGATCTCAGATCATCTCAGCCTTCGTTGGACGGTCTGGCTTGGGATACCATGGATCGCAAGCCAAGTTTCCGGCAATTTTGCCAAGATATGTCTGACCAGTTTTTGCAACTCTCCGACAAGCATCGCCTCCGCGATGCGACTGGCGGGTCTGTGCGCTTGGCAATGGCCTTCCTCAGACCATGGTTCTACAAAGTCATCGCAGAGGACTTTTCGCAAGCAACCGACATAGCTTGCACACTTGCCTTTATGATCGCACAGTGGCCTGCCCAGTGGTGGTCACGGGACCACCTGGAAATGTGGTCGGTTATCAGGTCACTCGTTCAAGCACTCGCGGAGGAGGTCCGAGAGAAGCAACGGGGAGAGGTGGACGAAGAAGTTCGCAGTTTGCGGGACGATGTCACAGATGATTACGAGGTGATTTCCAGCGTCGGCTCTGTCAAGGAGAAGGAGGACGTCCTCCAGAATGAAAGGGTCATGCTATTGCCGACCCCACCCCTCACCCCTCCTCCACCGCCGGCTCCACCCTCTGTCATCGCCATTAATTGCAACTACCCTGTACCTACCGACCAATCAATAGTCTCTACTCCAACGCAGGATGTTGCCCCAGTGCATCAGCCCGCGGAAGGCTCGGATAATTCTCCTCCGACAACGGTCACAATCCTTTCTCCCACCATCATCATACATCAACAGCTGCGGAAAGAACAGCGTCCTGCTGTGGAGGCGCACCCCAATTCGCCGTCCCCGGATCACGACATTGCAAAGCCCAAGAAAATGCGATCACATTCATTGATTGAGACGGCATCATGTGTTATTACTGGCGTTCTCGTCGGCGCCTTCATTACTTTTTATATCATCAATGCTCAACGCCGCACCCTCATTTACGTTACCTAGATGGTACCACCCTCAGCTCGGAAACCAAACGCCCAACTCATGCACTCTACACGAACGTGATGGAATTCGACTTCAAAGAACATGGCCCGTTCATGATGTATCCATACTTAGGTTTGGACATAACTTTATATCTATATTTTATCATGTATCGCGAGCTGGGTTCCGATTACCCTCTAGTTGCCTGCGACATGTGTCGTATGTACTAGTACTGTACTAGTTAGTTTACTTTGGCAATGTACTTGGGTTGAATAAGATAAGCTTATGCGCTTTTTGACTTTGTGATTGTCACAACACATTCACGTCAACCATGGACGCCTTGTCTTCTCAGTCTCATCGGACTCAGCTAATTCTTACCGCAGTGTCGGCATGCGTGGTCACTTCCACCTTATTCACTGCGTACAATGCGTACCGCCAGAGAGAACGGCGAAGAGACCTCAACCAAGACGTCCTTCGGTCGATAACCGCGAGCACCCACGAACGACCTACGCCTCACGAGCTTCCGGTGACGACTGAAGCTGATGAGGACGAAACCTTCATACGTCCCAATCACATTGGCGGATACAACGAAGACCTCATCAAAGAACAGCTCGCGCGAAACTATTCGTTCTTTGGCGACGAGAGCATGGCACGCGTCCGCGCGGGTTCCGTCGTTGTGGTGGGTTGTGGGGGCGTCGGTAGTTGGGTGGCGGTCATGCTGGTTCGATCGTATGTACAAGGCGACGCGGTGATGTCCCGTCCTTGATCTCCGTCATGCCAAAACAAAAGAATTTTTGACAATTTCTTTTCTGTAGCGGGGTCTCGAGGATACGGCTCGTCGATTTCGACTATGTGACGTTGTCGTCCCTGAACCGACATGCGACGGCCACGCTCTCCGACGTCGGGACTCCGAAGGTGGGGTGCATCGAACGGACATTAAAGCAAATTTCACGTTGGGTGGAAGTGGACAGTCGGGTGGAGATTTGGAGGAAGGAGGATGGGGGGAGGTTGCTTGAAGGGGCTGACTGGGTTATAGGTGAGTGTCGATTGGTTCTTCCAGGAAATTGGAATACGATTCTCAACATCCTGTCTGACACTAAAAGATGCCATTGATAATATCACGACGAAAGTGGACCTTCTCAAGTATTGTCATGATCACGACATCAAGGTATGTGACAAGGATGGCAATGGAGACGGAATCCGATTGTTGGCTTCCAGGTGTTCTCATCTATGGGCGCCGGCGCCAAGTGTGATCCTACTCGAATACAAATCAGCGATATATCTTCTACCATTTATGATCCCCTCGCGCGTTCTGTGAGACGGAGATTGCGATTACAGGGCGTTTCATCAGGTATACCAGTGGTATATTCCACTGAGGTCCCAGGAGATGTCAAACTGCTACCACTGCCCGAGAAGGAATTCCAGAAAGGCGACGTCAAGGAACTGGGTGTATTCGATGATTTTAGAGTTCGAATACTACCTGTGCTCGGTGCGTGCTTGTCGACATCCGTCTCTGGGTGCTGTTCTCACTATGCACGCAGGGCCCTTACCGTCCCTGTTTGGCTTGTATATAGCCACATATGTGATTTGCGAACTAGCAAAGAAGCCCATTTTAAACCCTCTACCCATTAAGAATCGCAGAAAACTATACGAGCGGCTCCTCAGAGACTTTCTGCATCGTGAATCGAAGTTTGTCGGCGAACAGATCAAGTGTGTCCTAGTATTGTTCCGATTCATTCGCCCTACATTGACTGCTGTCTAATCTAGCAAATTGCCGATTGACGAGGATGACGTTGCTCTCGTATTCGAGGATCTGTATCTCGGGCGATCTATTGTGCCGCCCCATAACGTCCCTGTTAGACCACAGTTACTTCGCTGGGACCCTTCGAAGCCATTGGTTTTAGAGAACTGTGTCGTCTTTGAGTTTGCGGAAGCGGAGAAGCACCAAAAGGAATGTCTTGGAGTTGGCAATATTGCCGAGCGTCGACGTCCAGCCAAAGTATGGGGTGATGAGGTACAGCGTATCGTTGACAAGAATGCGACCGAGATTGAGAAATATCGTGCGTGGGTAGGGCTTTAGATGCTACTACTGGAGCTAGTAGTACAAATACATTTTATGCCGGAGGTTGGCCACGTGGCGTTGACTAGTACCACAGACTCAGTTGCCTAAACGGTTAACCCTTTGCATAATGGCATACGTCGCAGTGGACGCGGATGAAGTGAGTACAACATTCAACAAGTCTCCACTACACGGATTTATTCTGCTCGCAGCGTTTAGAAGAGGGTCCAGAGGGTCTTGAGTTCAAATGTGAGTGGCATGGCACTGGTGCGCACATCAAGCTGGAGAAGCTTTCCAGCGTTCCTTGGCGCTGGAGATGGCGTCGGAGCACAATCCACGACTCCCAACGTTGACCGTGGTGGGTTTCACGTTCGGTGTTCAAGCGTTCATTGCTGAATACGTGGGTTGTCCGGCACAGGCTACCAGGGGACTACACCCAAAGGTCCATCCGGTTTTTGGTCGGTCGAATTCTATCAACCTTATTTCGACGTCGACACCTTTACTGTCTTGAAGCGTTGTTACACGACGTTGCTCCCGTTCTCCCCGAATTACCTTACATCCCTCTCCTCTGGCTCCGACCTATACGGCCCTTTTTGGGTCTCTACGACGCTCATCCTAGCACTCTTCCTCTCCTCCTCGCTTGCTGCCAGCATCTCCAAGTACCTCTCCGCACCCGGCACTGAATACGACTACAACTTCGGACTGTTGGGGCTCGCCGCAACGATCGTCTATGCGTACAGCTTTGGGGTACCACTGGCTTTCTGGCTAACCTTGCGGTACTTTGGTGTTGGCGAATGGGGCATTGTAGATGCCCTTGGCGTGTGGGGCTATGGTCTCTTTGTATGGATTCCCGTCTCTGTCCGTCGTCCTGCTTTCCGTGTACTGTTGTGGTTCTGACGACTCAACGAACAGATGCTGTGCGTGATCCCAGAGTCCATCACACGCTGGGTCCTCGTCTGTGTGGCCTTTGGTCTCTCTGGCTACTACCTCGCTGCGAACGTTTATCCCATCCTTTCCGGCGTAAGTCTCCACTCTGCTTACCAATCGAGTTTGGTTGGGCTGACTGGGTTGTTGGCCAAAATGCAGGCAGATGCCAAGGCGACGCGACTTCTCATTGTCGTCGTTGCCGTGCTGCACGCTAGTCTCGCGCTCACCTTCAAAGCGCTCTTCTTTAGCTATTACGTCGTGCGCGATCTGAGCGCGGGGACCGATCCTCTGCGGTAGTGCCGAGTGTGCGAGATGTTCAATTTTCCGTGTTTCAAAAGCAAAATCAATTTCTGTTCCATTGTGGAGTACGGTACATAGACTCTATGATGATAATCTAACCAAGCTGGGGCTCCTTCTCCCTGCCACTCCGTCCGTGCGAATGCCTGATCTGCCGGCTCGGCTACACAAGGTTCTCCCCCTCACACCTGGGGACCTCTCAAAGTATGTACTTCCTGATGGGAAATTTGACACCGTTTGGATACAACGGTTGGCCGTTCGCAGACGGCATTAATGTTCATGCGATAGACGACTCGTTTTTCGGAAGTACAGTACTTACCATTCCTGTAAGTCAATAATGGATTGCAAAAACATGTTTGGATACTATGCCTCATGGTCATTCTCTAATTCTATGTTGTTTCGCAAGCCTAAGAAGACTTGAACCTAATGAACTTGGTGATACGCTCAATCCTCTCGAGTTCAAACGAGCCCCAGGGATCATCGATCATCGATCAGATAGAGCTCCAGCACGTACCTTGAGCCCCGTTAATCAGTACGAGTACCCAGTCTCGGGATCGTGCTTTGCACATTTCTATTGTAGCCAGCATGATATCGATGAATGCGTTTTGTGCGGTGGAACCTCCAGGAAACAAATGTGAACCAGTAGTATCAGAAAATATATATATTTCAGCCGAGAGTACAACAAGAGAAGGTAAACTGATGATAATTAGCCAAACAGGTCTCCCCACCTTGCCATGTACAGGATATGGTCAGAAATCACCAATCCTGACAGTCGCGGACAAGATGAGGTAGCGGAAGAGAGCCTATCCCTCTAGCGCGCCATGAAAAAAATCGTCGTACAAAACTTTCATAGATCCCGAATTCAGAAGTCCCCAAGGTCGACTTCTATGCTCTCTATTATCGAGGCTTCCAGAGACTTGTCTTTCCGCGGTGGGCTTATGAGCGATGATGATAAAGGCAATGGCGATATAGGTCGTGAGCTTGCTGTCGGTTGCGGTACAATGACCGGCGTTCCGTGCGCATTCGGCGTCGCCGACCTGTCCAGCACGCAAGGTGAACAAATGCGTCGAGACAAAGTTCGTAAAATCAAGTCACGAAGAACAGGAGAGGAGCACAAACCTAGATGTATCATTGAACGTCCTGGGTATTGTTCTCAACCGTGCACTTGGGTCGGACGGCGTGGCGTTTCCTGCATTGGCAAGTTTCCGTTCTCGTCGCTTCCGTTCAGACTCAATTAGCTCGGCTTTTCGTACAGCCTCCATATTTGCTTTACGATTTCGCTCATTGACTCTGGCGAGTTTGTCGGAAAGCGATTCTTCCTCCTCTCGCGTGACTTGAACCACAGGATATTCTTTGAGCTTTGCGTCGATGTCGGCAACTTCGGCATAATCCTGTCGTCGCATGGCTAGCGTCCTTGCTTGTATAAGGCGGGACCGTTCCATCGTAATAGCTGCTGCACTCTGCTGGTTGAACTGATTTTTGCGCGCGACCATCGCTGAGATGTCACTCTAAATGATACCTCAGTGCCACACTTGTCAATTGCATGAGACGCCCAGACCTCTGTCATGGCCTGTGAAGGGAGCTTCTTGAGTTGTGCAGCCTTTTTTTCGAGGTGGCGTTTGGAGGGCAGTCGCATTTCGTCCGCAAGGCAAACTTTGCCAAGTCGATCAAACTCCTTCTACAGTCTACTGCATCAGAACCGACGTAGGTGCAGGATAAAGTACGCACAGCATCAAATTTTGCATTGGAGACTTTGTCCATAAGAAACCCTTTCACCGACTTGCCATGTCTTAGCTCAAGTGTTAGATTGACCATTCTGTCGTTGATCTTGTACGGTCGCGGTAGATCGGCACCGAGATCTTGCACCCTATCAACACAGAAAACAAGAACTCGAGTTCGAGTTCGACTTACTCGCAATCTCACACAAGCGATACACCGGTTCGTTGTTCTCGTTTCCAATCAAGTAGCGTACCCAACCACCTTGCATAGCGAGCTTTCAGATGATCATGAATAGGCGCCGAACTGGACTTGCCTTTAACATACTCCTGAAACCAAGGTGCCATACAATGCCTGGCGAGCATGTCCCGGGTAAGTCTACAGGACGTCAAATCCTCCAGAGTGATTGGTTCATCATCAGGGTTAGGCTGTTTAGAGAACATTTTCCGATCTTTTTCCTCCTCTTCTTCGTACTTGGTGATTTGACCATCTTCTTCCTCGCCGGAGGAGGTATCCATGTCCATAGGTGACGATGAACGGTCTAGTTTAGGAGAGTCCGTGCGAGTCTAGAAGCCATGAGAAACCAACCAAGGACCTTGCACTACCATACTTACGCGCTTTTTCTCATCCTTCGCCTTGCGTTTGGCTCTAAGCTCGTCGAGTTGCTTAGACTTCTCCTTCGTAGCCCCTCGGACAGCATGTTGACCTGCAAACCAAACGTTAGACACTGCCATGCAAACAGAGGGCATTGTCAGCACGTTTCGCAGCCTTTGCTACTGCATCTGCATCTGCTGAACCATTCTTTTGCTGCTTAATCATCTCCTGTAGCTTCCGTCTGTCTTGTACCTTTTGCATTTGCTCCAGTCGCTCGGCGAGAATATTCTCTCGTTGGATTTCGGACATTCCAAGTAGTCTATTCGGTTCGAAATCAAGAACATGGGGGTATGCTGCGTCAAAAACGTCGCTCTGGTAACTAAAGGAGAACTCGCCGTTCCCGGTCTGCATCGTCCTCATACTTGCCTTCCAAGGGGAAGGGCTTGACTTCCTCTTCGCTTTCCGGAACAATCTCCGAATCGCTGTTGGAAGCGCTAGTGGATTGGCATATAGAAGTAGTACGAACTGAGCTAGGAGAGGTACTTGCCTTGGCTTGCGCTTCTTGCTTCCAGAGTGTTTCGACCCACCAGCCTGGCGCTTTCGTTTCTTCTCAGTAGCACCAGCAAGTGCAAGAAGTTCGTCGTCGATGTCGCCGTCAGACTCAGACATGATTAACAAGAAAAAATGGGGGAGCGAGGAGGAGGTAGAACAACAGACACAGGACGGGTTGCTGTGGTCGGTTCGGATGTTTAGTCATGTTTGGTATCCTGTGTTCTCACATGACTAAGATGTCCAAAATTAGGTGACCTGGTGGAAGGACCTTGATTAGTAGCGCTGAACCGCTGGTAAGCAGGTAATAATTTACCGTTTCAATTCATGCAGCGGGCGATGGACCTTCCTAACCTGTATGAGGCTACCATCAGTCAGATTCAAGATGGACTAGAGAACGGAAGGTTCAAATCTACTCACTTGGTAAAGGTACGCCGGAAGTCCGACTTTCTCCATTCGTTTATAATGTCACCTCCACAGGCATACTTGGCGAGAATCGAGGAAGTTAACTTGAAGGGTGCAAATATACACGCGGTTTCAGAGATCAATCCAATCGCATTGCGTCAAGCTGAAGAGTTGGATGCTGAGAGATCCGAGCACGGGAGTCGTGGACCGCTTCACGGCATACCCATCTTGATCAAAGACAACATCGCGACAGCCCATGAACTAGGGTGAGTTACCCGATGTGGATAGGTCCATCAAATAATTCCATCGTAACAGGATGAATACCACTGCAGGTGAGCACATCTCGTCATGCGGTCCATTAGCTCTGATCCGCAATGTCAAGGTTCCTATGCCCTCGAGGGATCTATCGTCCCCCGAGATGCATTCGTGATATCAAAACTCCGTGATGCAGGTGCCATATTGCTAGGAAAATCATGTATGTCCGAATGGGCACAATGGCGCGGTGAGGGTCTGCCCAACGGCTTCTCTGCCCGAGGTGGACAGACGACTTCTCCGTATTACCCGAACCTAGACCCAAGCGCCTCCAGCACCGGCAGTGCCATTGCTTCGGCAATAGGTCTCGCAGCTGCCGCCCTTGGCTCAGAGACAACAGGCTCTGTCGTTCTTCCTGCCAGTCGAAACAATGTTGTGGGAACCAAACCTACCGTTGGTCTCGTGTCGCGCTCTGGCGGTAAGGCGGTGCCCACATACGTATCCAGTCCTGCTGAATGTACCCGTCAGTTATCCCTATCTCTCCTTATCAGGATACGGTTGGCACCTTGACTCGCTGTGTCGCCGACGCGGCACTCCTCCTTACTGTCATTGTTGGAGATGACCCGGATGACACGTGTGAAATTGGCTTGCCTCCACCCCAGGAATGGCCGGATTACTCGAAGGCACTGGATGTTGGTGCTCTACGCGGAAAACGTCTCGGAGTTCCCCGCGCACTCTTCCAACCCTTTTCGGTGATCAACGACGCATTCCAGAAGTCACTTGACATCTTCCATCAGTTAGGGGCACATGTCGTTGACCCAGTGGATTTTCCGAGCGCTGACGAGTTGATACGGCTAAAGGCAGAGGAGAGAGTCTTGACAGCTGACTTCAAGCCGGCTCTGAACAAGTACCTTGCGGAGTTGGTCGAAGTACCTACCGGGGTGAGGAACCTGGCAGACGTCATCCAATTCAACATCGAGCATGCAGACGTCGAATTGCCCGCACCATATTATACAGATCAATCGCAGTTCGTCGCCTTGTATGCATATCGCCAGTGTTCGAGTTGCTGAGATATCTCCTCAAGGTTGGTTGTGTCCGAGGCAAGCCAGATTGACGAGAAACACTATGCCGCGTTGGCAGAGAACTGGGAACTTGGACGTACTCGCGGGATTGACGCAGCCCTTGAGGCTCATCAACTGGACGCCCTGATTCTACCAACTGATAGTGCGTTAATAATCAAATACCTCTCCTAGAGGCTTTGTTCACGGGGAGTTTTGTCAGGCTATGCGACGACACCCACCGCGGTTGCTGGTTACCCGATCATATCTGGTGAGTGGAGCGAAGATTAGTTGGCAACCTTGCCCACCAGGACACTTCACGCAGTTCCTCTCGGACATTATCCACACCATACACAGCCTACCCCCTTAAACCCTGCACCGCTCCACTCATGCACTCCAAACATGCCGTTTGGCATCGCATTCATTGGGACAGCCTATAGCGAGTACAAGCTAATTAGCCTTGCCTATGCTTTTGAACAAGCCACGAAAGCACGCCTGCAGACAAGTGCATATCCGTCTGCTATCCCAGTGACTCAGCTGAAAGATGTTATTCCACAATGAAATCATCTTCTGTCGTTCTATGGAAACATACCCTCTTATGCAAGTTGTGCTCGGATGCGTGTACATTAGTTTATTTGACCTGTTTGCAAAAGTTTGGCTTCTGTTGAAAGACGGATTGCATTGCCCGGAATTGCTCCTAGAAGATACAACATTCCTAGGTATGTTCTGCGAGAACAATTTTCTTTCTCTCCGCCTTGGGTTTGCTCTCTCCAGCGCGTGTATGCTTCCGCCGGCGCTCCTCCTTGACACGCTGAGCGTCGAGCATCGTCCGCTTGAGTTTCGATGCCTGGTACACAGGCTTGGGTAGATGTCGCGCCCTAGAATGTCTCAGACAACAAAGCATAAATGAATGTCTCACTACTTACCGCGATATTTTACCGACTTCTTTGTCGTATTTCCAACGATCTCTGAGGCTGTCGCGATACTCGATCGCAGCACGCTCTCGAGCTGTAACGATGCCCAATTTTTCTGAAGCCTTTGCTTTCCATATTCTGACGTTACCGTCGTCAGATCCTGAAATGACGAATCGCGCATCTGCGGTGAAGATTGACGACGATACCCTACAAAAGATGTGAGGGATTCCATGCCTCTACGAGAAGGGGAGAAGAATTGTTACCTCTGCATTCGTTTCGTGTGATACACCTCTGGTTGTGTACCTTGCCCCTCTTTCCATATGCGCACGGTCCGATCCCAGCCGCCGCTCACAAATTCAAGACCTGTGGGACTCCAGTCACAGCTCATGACTGCTGCCACATGGGCTTTGTAGATGTGCGTCGGTGTCGATAGATTGCGAACGTCGAATGTGTATAGATTGTGGTCTTCTGATGCCAACAGCACTGATGTGGGGAAGGTTGGTGACCAAGAGAGAGAGTTGCTTTGCATCTGCATAATGACCCTTCGCTCGGCCTTGCCCGTGCGGATATCATAGAGCGTGAAACTGCGATCGGAACCTATGCTTCCGAGCACAGACGCCTCAGCGAGGTTGAAACGCACCGAAGTAACTGTCTCAGTGGCTGTTGGGAATGCGAGGTTGGATATAGGGGCGCTCCTGGAGAGAAACGATTAGTGGTGGTATGTGCAACATAGCAAAGAACAGCGACTTGTTCTCATCCCATAGTTGGACTACATTTGATGCAGTGGCAAACAGGGCATCCGTTCTGTGGTGATCGATAGAGCTACAGAGTCACGTGAGTAGGTAGCCCAATGGTCAACGGAGGTCCGCACTTGAAAGGAGACTTTCCAGGGAACACATTGAGCGGTTTTGGTTGCTAGATTGATCGTGTCAAGCGGGCGGGGAAGATAATAGAAATAATGCTGACAGAGGTTTCTTCCTGTGGTGAAACATCCCAGAGCTTGATGTTGCAATCGACTCCACAGCTAAGCAGTCTATCGCGGTCTGCGAAGCAGAGTCCGGACACTTTTCCCTTGTGAACGTCTTGCATTTGGTGCGATTTCTTTTGCTTTGCGATATCGTGCACGATGACGCCTGCATCGGGTCGATCTATGACCTATTCGGGGTGCGCAAAAAAAACTCACCGCCATCCCAACTACCACTAGCGACGACATGAACGGTCCCCGGTTTCCTACAGAGCACTTCCACGGCATCGATGTGACCCTCCAGACTCGCGATAAAAGGCTTTGCAAACATTTTGTCCATTTTTGCGGCATTTAGAGCGCGCATCCGCTCGCGTGCACGCGTGAAGGGATGGAGTAAGGGATCGAGGTTACGTGAGGTCGGTGTTGGGTCTCCGGGCCGCGTTGGGAGATGTGCAGACGGTGCATGCTGCAGTACGGAAATTTTCTGTACTGGATGTTGATTATGGGCGCAGATACCTGAAAAGCGCAGAGACGTACCATCACGTTCGGTAAGAGTCACCGGTGGGAAATCATTACCACCCGGTGATCCTTATCGGACATATCCGACTTACGCGGTACTACTACAGCGTTATTATGATTGTCTTCCATCGACCGTATCGATGTTTCATCTACACGTTCACCGACCTCTTTGGTGCAATCAACGTGAGTAAAAAGGTCCGCAGTAGTCAAGGCTGTCGTTGTCGTGGTCTGGCCAGCGCATACCTCAGCTCAGAACAAGAAATTTACAATTCATATCATTCTTGCCGTGCGAGAATAATGGCGTGGAACAGGCGGAAGTACAACGCTGCCTTGTTCACATGTACAGGTAGGTTGCGTCATTCTCACTTTCCGGGTTATTGATACGGTTGTTACAGCCGCATCTGTGTAGCAACGGAGTGGGTCGGGAGATGCTATGACACGTCCTCCTTGCGTTTTCCCATCTGACCCGCGCCATTTCCAATAGCCTCCTTCCTACTAGCAGCCAGCCAGCCATTGCCCTTCTTTTGAGGCTACTGTGATATGTTCGCTCCCTCCGTTCGTTCATCGACATGAAACACATGGGCCTCGCTTGTCTGTCGCTCACCACAAATCTTCGCTGCGTCGGCTTTACGCTCGCGCAATTCGCGACCCTCATCGTACCCCCAGCGATCGAAGCCATCTTATCGACATTGTTCATTTGCTTGTATCCAGGACCCTGCAGGCAAGTATTCGAAGATCCTGGAGAGCCCGAATGTTTCACGCAGTTACGATAGATGGGCGCAAATCCTCCTCGTACTGGACACCTTGTTGTACTTCATATGGGCCCTGCTGGACATGGTGTCGCATGTAGTCCCCGCAGCGCGGAATTCTTTGTCAGTTTTCGAAACACTCGATGTTTTTGTCGGTACGTCTATCTACACCCTCTCGATCGTCTGACCACTGAAGACTCTTATCAGGAGCTGTATCATTCACGCCCATCCTCGTCTACTCAATTTATGTTTATCATTTGAGCTTTCATGACTTCATTCCCACTCTTCCTCGCAGCCTCCAACCGTATCTTGAATATTCATTGCCCACTCTGATCGTGATAGTTGTAGCACTCAACGAAGTGTCGTCATTCTTTGGAATGCACCTCGGTATGTCCTAATCTTGTGTATACATACTATGCGAGCTGTACTTATCGATTTAACCAGGGACCACTCACAACGGCCAAGTTGTCGTGGACTTTCCATATAACAACGAGTCTTTATGGCTGTCCCTGAGCCAATCTTCTCTCGCGATATACGCCATAATCCAGTTCCTCTTCCTTCTCCTAGCTTTCTCCCGCCTTTCAAAGGCATTTCTAAACCAAAGACGGATAGAACTCGCCCACTCTGACGAATGTCACTTCCTCAATGGGATTATCTGGATTAACGCAGGGATTATCCTCGGCCTCGCCGAAACCGTGACTGGGTTTGCCTCCGTCAGCTTCAGCATGGCGTTAGCTCGCAGAATACTGCGTTTGGTCTCACGGGCCACTCTCATGTTTGGCATGCTCAAAGGGTCCGCTGTCCTCGTTACGCGTCCCCGCTTCCATCGGTCTCACTCTTTTTCTTCTGAAACAGTCTGGACCTTGCGGAGAACTTCGAAGAGCTCGTGGATGAACTACGCGGCGTATCTCGGATCAGAAATCCTGTCTCTCGCATGCTCGGCGTCTATCCCAGACGGACCAGTGTATTCCGCCAGACCCCGCAGACACGCTCCGAGCATTCGCAAACGGACGAAGAACGTTCGTTGGCCGAGAAGTCGGACAGGAACCAGCGTGTCACCATCTGCTACGAGGAAGGGCAGGCACCTTTCTTGATGATCCGCTTTTCGGCGCTCGAGCTGCCCATACAGGCTGTTTATGCAGACGCGATCCAGCAAAGACGAAGGTCACTCCCTGGACTCCTAGAACGCAGTGACCTTGGACACAATACCTCGGATGAGATGGCTATGGCACGAAGCGCAGTGCTCGACACTCCGAGGGCGAAATCAGTGTTCTTAGCCTCTTGCAGCAGTCATCACATACCCTATGACTGGATACGACCGCCCGAATTAGGCCACAGGAGACAAGGAAGTGGGGGAACTATCTCAGACCATCTAAGCGTCGTTCGCGACCTCGAACGCAAGTTCCCAAACCTCCCCCCACGCGTGACAGGCAAATACCGTGGATCCATCCTTGGTGAAAATTACGAGGAAGATCCATTCCCAGTCGTCTGCATCTCCCGCCAGTCTAGCTTGCGCACACAGAATCCGAGCGAGGAAGGCGCTGCACTCAGTCCGAGCAGTTCAATCAAGCGGAAACCGGCGCCACCTCTCCTCGACAACATTGCTTATATCTCGGATCAGCGCAAACGTCCAGCATCCTCATGGGGAGGGTTGAGCAAGAACATGGTCAACCGCTCTCCAGACTCTCCCATGGTCCCCAATAGCCCCTGGGCAAACACCACTGTCTACGGCTCAGATCATGGACTGATCAAAGAACCGATCAAAGAACCCGTTATTGCCACCACTCCGAAACCACGAAGGAGGACCGCTCGTGACTTCATCAAACGAGCGAGCAGAGCCTTGAGCGACGCCAGCATGCGTTCCGCGGAATGGTTTGCCTCGGCGAGTGCTCCTTCGTCGACTCAGATGCCGCTCATAGTAACGGACATCGAGATGTATCGCGACGGCAGCTTCGACCCTGGGTCAATTCGACCGAAGCCAAAGCCTAGTGTAGCCGCAGCGAGGTCATCTAGCGATAATCCTGTCCCGAGAGGAAGTAGCAGATCCGCAGAAGACACCAGGGCGCTCTCGCCAGACCGTGACAGCAGTGTGAAGGTATCCACGCAAACAACACCTACACTTACGCCCTTCGAGCCGGGATCCGAGGGTGTCGAAAGTAGTACTTAGGTGGATGGCGGTGGTGATACCGGGGTAACAAGAAACTGTCCAAGAGACTCTTTCCGAGTGATTGATGCATTAGTCTGCAAACACTCTTGGTATACAGGATTAGTATCAGTCTTCCGCGGGTAGGAATTTTACATGTCTGAATTGCATTCTTTCTTCTCCTTTCTGTCAAGGTGCATTGCGTTTGTTGAAGATTTAAACCAGCCAAGTGCTGATAAGAAGCCATCGTCGCAAGGTGGTAAACAAATAATGATGCAATCTACCAGCTTAACGACAACCAACCTAGTTCTGTCGGATAGCATAAGTGGCAGGTACAGATACACTGAGTATAGACAGCTCACCTCCGGTATCCTAAATATCGTGATCTCCTGCAGGGCATCCCACCGATGTTAGCCAAGGCTAGCTTTCCTGAAATAAACATGCACTGACCTGCTGCTTAAAGTACCGTCTGTTTTCTTCGTCGATGAGTACCAAGTTGAGGTAATACCGCGTACTGAATTTCTTGTTGACTTCGCGGAATGTCGGCGTGAGGTCGAAGCCTCCGAGGAATAATCGGATTGGTATAGTTTCACCTGTACAGCAACCACTAGATATGCTGCGCGCCTTAACCAAAAATAGTCGACTTACCCCGAACCGGCGCCCCATCCATGATCTCGAACTTTGTGATGGTTTCACTCTCATTGTATTGATTCGGCGGCGAGCCCGTGGTTTCGCGCCTGATGATCGAGAGTTCCATATGCTTGATCTTGATTCGGACGAGCAAAAAGTAAATCTTGCCGACGATGACATCTTTCAAGTGGTACCTGATGGTTCCTGGTCATGAGCTGCGGAGAGGCGACAAGGAGAAGGGGACATGCTTTGACTTGTTGTACTCAAATTCGATGTGCAGACAGTCTTCGATACCCACTTCCATCTTGATCGCGTTGTTACTGTCAGGCGGCATGCGATAAGAGTGCACCCAGAGGTCTCTCTCTTTCGTTACGTCTGCTATCCGCCGTGACACGGTCACTCGCATAAAGTATCTTGTCGAACTTGAGACGACGTGCAGCAGCCAAAAAACACTGCGAACTGACCGTAGCTTCACGTTGATTCCCTGGTAACTTTCGAATTGTTTCTCCACGTTTTTGAAAAGGAACTCGAACGTCTGGGCCTGTCGTAGTTCTCCCGGCGATGCCAATTCTTGAGAAAGAGATAGGAATTCGTGGTGGTTGCCCCTGTCATAGAAGAGTTCTACGCGGAATAGTGTGACGGAGGCTGGTAGCAGGAGAAGTAACTGGACCTACCTATGGTGCCCACGAACTCGACTTTGATGCCCTCATGCGTCATCCGCTTCCCATCGCGGACTCTTATCGTAACCTGGGAGTGAGTCGTACACGCCACCTTTGGGGACAGAGAAGACTAGAGACGAACCTGTCCGCCGACCGAGTCACCATCGTAGTAGACTGGACACTGGATGATTTTGTCTTTATCCCCTTTGATGTCCACCTGTTTCCGCAGTTCTTCTCCTTCGAGCTTGACATCTACGTCGACTGGAGATGCGAAAAAATAGGCCATGGTGATCACTGGTCAATTATTAACGGAGGGCCGGAGGCAAAGTGCAGAAGTAACTAGATCACGTGCTCATATTGATCTGTAACTTCGCTGCAATACTGATCACTTTACATACATACTACGTGTCTACAGTCTACACGACGGTTGGTACCTGTCTGTTTTCTAATCAAATACAGCCTGATATAATATCAGCGGTAACTCTGGTTCTGTGGCCTTCGTATCTCTAAGGTTCCAGGATGTTACCAATTACCATCTCTCAAATTCGAACCTGGTATGCATTTTCGTGACAATCTCCATGAAATCAGGCTCATTATCAGGAGTAATATACCCATGCCGGACAAGGAAGTCGATTAAAACTGTACGCGGTGATCAAAATCTACAAAAGACAAAGTCTTTCTGGAACTCACCCATGGAACAATTAGCTTTGAAGAGTCCTCGTTTCATTTTCGCGACAACTTCATCTAGTGGTAACAGCTAACGAGGTTTTGTTAGTCGAGTGGCGAACGTGTGTGCGCGCTTACATCAAAGGATTCCACTTCTCCATCCAATGGTTTGGGGCGAAATGGAATGGGATCAGCGTCAGGTGGCACCTTGAGGTCATATACGTATCTGGCCAGCCCGAGTGAACAAGCAACGAATATGCAAGAAACAATCTTCTTACTCGACTTCAGGCTGTAACCATCCTTGTGAGGTTCTGGTGCGGTCCACTGGGATGAACATGTCTAGAGACCAGAGCTAACCATACTCACTGATAGTAATAACTGATTGAACCAGCACATTTCGCATGTTTTCTCACAATCTGTTCATCGATACTCGCTTCCTCCATTGATTCTTTGACAAGACTTTCAAACATAGACATGCCGCTCGGTATACCTCCTGCGACGCTGTTGTCCAGGTAACCTGGCCACCTGAACCGTAATGACAATCAGCATTGAGAGAACGACCAGATGAAAACGCACGTCTGTTTCGTTCGGGCCCGAGTCGGGGTCCATATCCTCACGTTACTGCCGTCCGCATCTTCGTGGTAGATCGTCATATGCACACCAAAAGAGGGGACGCCGAACAATGCACAAGCCGAACGTTCCATCTCGAAGAGGTAATTACCATTAACAGAGTCGTCCTTCTTTGCATCCGGGTGATGAGAAAGATGAGCGCCGAAGGGGTTGCGATAGATCGGGTACAACTCGTTCCTCCACTTTTTGGGTCCGATCACGTCTTGGAAGATGGTACCGCTGTCGCGCCATCGTTCGCAGAGACTCTTCATAGCTGCTGTGCGCTTGGATGGGGTATCGATGGAGGGGTGAAAACTTATGCAGTATCTTGATCCCGGCTGTGCACGTCCAGGTATGACAAAGGGACCCTCTGGCTCTCGACGCAGAATATCAAGCATTTCTGGCCTCAGCAGGCCGATAACTGGGCTATCCGGAGACTGGGATAGAGACCACGGTACCACATAGTTACGTTGCGTAAGTGTACTGGGATCCTCAGACCCATGGTAGATAGAGAGATCGAAGTTGTTGCACTGGTTGACAAGGTCAAGAAAAGACAAGAAGTTTGAATCTGGTGCCTGAGTGTTCTGCGGCATAATCACTGATCGTTGCTAGTACAGCGTTGGACCCTGGTGGCACAGGCGTATGTAAAGTTCGGAAGTTGTCGACTCCGAGCTTTTGTCCCACACATCATGGTCATGGATAATATATTTTTTTTGTCTTCTGGTCTTGCTTCTGCTTAGGACCAAAGTTTCGTTGCCTATCTCACAGATAGTCGGTTCAGGCCCGGGAGTTCTTGCCTTCCAAATTAAACATTGACCAAGTCAGTCCCGTTCATTGGAATGCAAGGGGAGCTGATGCTGGTACTTACCAGGGGAGGAAAGAAACCAGCGCTATTACCAGCCCGCCAGATCAAGATGCGCGGCTCGGTGACGTCTCATGGTTGGCACATCATGTGTTGTCCTGGAGCAACTTCAAGTTGCGCAAATGCATTCACTTTCGAGTTGTGCGTGCTGAAAGGCAAGATGATGACAGACTCTTCTCAAAATAGAAGAAACGACTGTCTTCCTGCCTAAGGGTCTGCCTACGGGTGACTATTTCTCAGAGTTAGTACAGGACATTCGAGTTAGCATCCGACAGGTGCGTATCAGGGACCAGGGTCAGCATCTGCGTTTATCACAAACACTGATACTCAATTTCGGAGGTTGCGACGTCACTCAAAGGACGTGAACCCCTTTCTCTGTCTCCGTCGAATCGCATGGTTATTTCAACGTGTGTGCTAATGTTAGGACAACTCGCGTTTGGATCCGTCACGTCTGCAAAATGTTGCCGAACAAACCGCCTTGAGGTCCTGATAGGCTGGAAATACCAAGTCACCATCATGTCCAAAACATCAATCGAATTAGCCCTCTGTGTTGAAAAGGCTGTGAATGTCGATATGACACCGCCAACAGGTTTGCAAGAGTGTCGTTTATGGGGACGGGCCACCAGGTAGGCGGCAACTCTCCTAAGGCTTTCATACGTTCAGACCATACGATTGTGGCAGCGTAATGTGTCGCTAAACAAGCCTACGCTGGACTCAAATTAGTTGCTCATCGATGCCTTTACCATGTAAGTCGAATATCGGATGCAAGAACTTGATTGCGCATGGCATCTCCATAATCTAAGCCCGTTTGCAGACCGCCCCTATGCTTAGCCTGATGCGGTAGGTGGTTGATTTTCTGAGACCGCAAGTTGGTTCTGGGGCGATACATACCTCCCAGTCGTTGTTGCTGGTGGAAACTGTGGGGGGAACCGTGCATCGTGTAATTTTTAGCTGTCACGATCGTGGCAACCGTTGACACTGCTTGACATTGTCAACGCGATGACACGAACTGATATGGTCAGAATATCCCCAGACAGGAAATGCCAATATGTAACAATAATCTGAACGGTAGCAAAAAAGACAATGGAGATTGATAGCTCATGGCATCAGCATTAATTTGGCTCCGGGACAACCGGTCACCGCTCAAGATAAAAATGGCCCATTCAAGCGCCGCAGTCAGCTGTAATACATACCACGAGTGAGAAAGATGGGCGGCGATAAACGAACCAAACCGTTGTTAGGACCGACTGATAATTGTATTCCCGTAACTAATATGGAATTCTGATTTAATGGTAGAAGCTATATGATAGTGGCTCTGAGCTGTGTTTATCTGGCGGTTTGTTCGCATCTTCCGTGCTGTACTGATGGGCCAGCAATTGATCTGAGTGGAGGCGGAATTGAGATGAGACTCCACGCCGGGACAAGGCAGAATATTGAAATCTCCGAGTCGAGGCCAAGGCAATCATAGGAGTTACATAATCGATGACATATGGGAAATAACAACGAAGTGGAAACTAACCAAGTTGACTCTTGGCCGATCATAAAACTAGACGGCAACGGTTGAGCCGGAACTTCATATTTTTTTTTGTCCCTTCTTTCTTCCAGGCGGGTCCTGTTTATGATCCTTTATCACCGCTGGACGTGTTACAACTTGTTCATCATGGCCGACAAACGTTCCTCTGGCTATGACTTCAAGGATCGCAATCCCTTCCGTGTTTCCGTTGGGACGTCTCTTCACAGGAATAAATCAGAGCGCGACAGGCTCCAGGGTATCCAGCAGACATGGATAAATGGAAACATTCCGAAGGGCCCACAGAAACCCAACACTCTTCGTCAAAAGTTCGACTTGTGGATGATCAACGAAGGAGGGAGGCGTTTGTTCTTCTTCTCATGGATCTTTTTCCACTTCCTGGTCATTGCCTTTGGCTTCTTGTACTACCAGTTGAGCGACAACCTAACAACTGCTCGGGCCACCTTCGGTATCACTTATCGTCAGTCATTTTCTTCCTGCGTTCCATTGACGGACAGCGACTCATCAAAGCATCCTCTAGCCCTTGCTCGTTCTGCTGCACTCGTGCTACACACTGATGTCATCTTCATCCTTTTACCTGTCTGTCGCAACTTCATCTCCCTCCTTCGTCGCACCCCCTTGAATCAGTTCATTCCATTTGACAAAAGCATCGCCTTCCACAAGGCGACAGCGTGGTCCATAGTTGTGTTCACAGTCATCCACATCGCTGCTCACATGCGCAACTTCCAAGAACTCGCTATGTCTGATCCCAATGCCACGACTACTGGGAAACGCATCCTCGTTTTTTTGCGGGCAAACTTTGCTACTGGTCCTGGTGCGACTGGGTGGATTATGACTGTCTGTCTTGGAATCATGGTTTGGTTCGCAATGGAGAAACGCCGACGTGCCAACTTTGAGAGGTTCTGGTATAGTCATCACCTCTTCCTCGTCTTCTTCCTCGCATGGCAGTTCCACGGCTTGTGGTGCATGATCAAGCCCGACAGACAGCCATTTTGTTCATCCAATTCTGTCGGTGTTTTCTGGGTAAGTCCGTCATCTGCTGCGGCATATCGTTTCTCAATGTGAAGCATGATTAGCGTTACTGGCTGGTTGGTGGCGCCATTTGGACATATGAGCGCGTCTTGCGCGAAATCCGGTCTCGTCACAAAACATACATCTCCAAGGTCATCCAACACCCTTCGAAGGTCGTCGAGATTCAGATCAAGAAGGAGAAGACGACCACTCGCGCGGGACAATACATTTTCATCAGTTGTCCGGAACTCTCCTATTTCCAATGGCATCCTTTCACTCTCACCAGGCATGTGATTTCTCACCTCCCCTAGATAATTTTTTTCTCATGTCTTTGTAGTGCGCCAGAGGAGGATTACATCTCAGTTCATGTTCGTGTCGCTGGCGACTTTACAACGGCACTCGCAAAGGCTCTTGGTTGCGATTTTGATTCCAAGAAGGAGAAGGAAGTCCATGCTAACGGTGGTCTGGTGGTGGGAACGAATACGAACCCACCTCTGAATCGGGCACTTCCGCGTGTCATGGTCGATGGTCCGTTTGGTAGCGCTTCGGAGGACTTCTTGAACTATGAAACTGTCTTGCTTGTTGGCGCTGGTATCGGTGTCACCCCATTTGCCTCGTAAGTGCCGCTTTGTTGTTAGGCGACCCCGTTGATATCAACCTTATCGCAGCATACTGAAGTCTATCTGGTACCGCATGAACAACATGAACAATTCGAAGCCGACGCGCCTTTCCAAGGTTTACTTTACTTGGGTCATTCGTGACTTTGGCAGCGCGGAATGGTTCCACTCTCTCTTGCAGGCCATTGAAGAACAAGATAATCAGAACCAGATCGAGATCAATATTTATCTGACAGCCAAAATAAAGGAGGATGACATGAACAACATCATCGTGCGTCTTTTGTATTCATTTTTCCAGACCTGCGGACTTGACTCACGGAACCTCTCCGTCTTCTTCGATCTTGCATATCTTATACAGGTCCAAGACGTTGGTGCAGAGAAGGATGCGATCACATCGTTGCGTGCCCCAACCCACTTTGGGCGGCCGAACTGGGATAAAGTATTCATGTCACTGGCAGACAAGCACGCCGAAACAGACGTCGGTGTAGTAGGTGGCCACACGCTTCAACAGACCTTCATCCTGACAAGATTCTCCGCAGTTCTTTTGTGGACCTCCCGTGTTGTCTAAGCAACTCCACCAAATGTGCAACAAGTATTCGAAGCCCGGCGCGGGGGGGACAAGGTTTTTCTTTGGAAAAGGTGCGTTGCCTTGGTGAAATTTTGGCACTTGGTCACTAATTCGATCGTTTTGTTCTCTCCGCGGTCCAAACAGAGAACTTCTAGGGACCGTGTAACCTGCCACTTGGATATCTTAGACGACTGTTGGCTTGTTTTTCTCGCGCGCTGGCTCACGCTCAATTCTGTTTGTTGGGATATTTTGGGTAACTCTCTCGAGACTTGGGATTTGATCTTCATGCTTGTTGTCTCATGTATTATTCACCATCGGGTAACTTGGTAACTTATAATTATCGTGCTGGGTCCACCAAATGGATTTAATCGGACTGATATTGATCTAGTTTGCCCTCAAAATCATTCTTGGTGTAACCGCACGTGTGGATGCAGAGAGAGTATTGCTGACGGCTCGAGAGTCCCTGAGACTCGACTAGAGCTCTCCAGCAAAGTCGGTTGTCACTCCCTCCCTGGGCATCAACGACCGTCGATGGCGACTTACAATGTAGCTAGATAGTAGACATCCTCCTCGTGTCGCCATCCCGATGGCTGCGTGTCTTCGGGCGCCAAAATCGACAGACTGAAAGCGTCAAGTAAGCCACACGCCAATCTGAGTGATAGAAGTCTATATTAGTAGATGTAAATACCCCAGTTCCTACATGTGCATGTGTCGGAGTCGCCAGTGACAAAGATTAACAAGGTGGTCAAGTCAGCTTCCAGGCAGCTCGGCTTTGAGCGCACCACAATGTATGGAAAAGTGCTTTTAATGGATGTGATCGTTCAGTCTGATTAGAGAGCTCAAAGATCGTCATCGATGCGGTATCGATGGTTGTATGCTGGGCATGATGGCATGTCAACTCATGAAAAAACTGCGATCCAGTGATTTAGCAAGGCGTGAGTGGTTGCGTCATTGACGATGAGGTTCGTGGCAAAGTATGCGGAGTGTATATTTCTCCATTCTGGGAACGCACGATTTGTCATTCTCGACGACGATGTCCGCACCATTCCTGTTGAGCTCAACGTTACCCAAAACATTCGCTTCTACTACCGGGTGCAATGTCTTGCGGTCGGCACTCCAAGGTATACGTATATTCTTGCCATCTCTCGCTGCATGGAGAACTCACGTGTGGCTGCAGTGAGACGTGCTGCCAGCTCAACGGCTCAATACGTCCCTGGTGGTCGTAAGTTCGCCACCGTTCATCTCATTAATAGCATGCCTTCATGTTACATATCCCAGCGATCTACAAGGGAACCGTCAATGATCCCACTACCTTTCCTCCTCCGTCTCGGTCTCACGGCTCTTACCACTGGGCATTCGAGCGCCTCCTGTCCGCGGGGCTGTTGCCCATGACTGCAGCGGCGTTTGCAACGTCTGGTACTGCTTACCCCGTCCTCGACGGTCTCTTGGGTATCTCGCTCGTCATGCACAGTCACATCGGGGTAGGCGATATGGCGAATTACATTCAACACTTGACATCACTAACTGCCCGGTGTGCAGTTCGATGGCATACTCGTCGACTACATTCATAAACGCAAGTTCCCTATCCTTGCTCCTCTGGTGACCTGGACACTTCGGGCTACAACCGTCGGCGTTTTGGTCGGCGTTTACCAGTTTAATACGAATGACATTGGTGGGTTTTCCTTCACGGTTCTGATGTCGCGAGAGTTGGCAGGAACTGATTCTCACACTAGGTCTCACCGAGCTGATCGCCAAGGTTTGGACTGCATAGATGCTAGGTACTCTCGACCGGATGTATCGTAAGCATCTCCATAGGCAGCACTATCGTGGGAATGTACTTCCCAAAAAAACAAACCGGGAATAATCACACTCATTGGTTAAGGCCGCACAAAGCCGAGGGGTCCGAATCATACGAAAACGTTGACCCAGATGGGATGGGGGTAGTCCGTCCATACCTGGAGGGGTATGGGAGGTATGTGTGCGATGGACTATGATGCGCTGAAAGTATACAGCTGCTACATATTAGTTCAGGCTTCTGTACTTTGATGACTACTGACTATGAAGTGGGTCGGACTATGGTGCAGTGAGGCACAAGTGAAGCCACAGTGCAAGGTCTTCGGACAAACGACACAAGCGAGAGGCACCGCTTTCTCTCTCGCCTCCACCTCGTCGCTCGTCCGCCTTGCAGTGCTCGTCCGAGCCCGTTTCAGCGCACCCACCCACCCTCCATTTCCCATTCCGGCTCCTCGCAGTTCACCCCCCTGGGGTCCGGAGCGCGCGACCCAGACTGTCGGGTACACGCACCTGCGAGGTTTTCCACCCACCCTCGCAGCTCACCATACCCGGGCCGGAGAGTGCTTTGCGCTCCGCCCGCCCACTCTCAGCCACTGCCACCCTCTCCTCGTAACACACGGAGCGACGTCCAACGTCTCTCGGTGTTTGTTAGGAATTTGTCGGCCCGGAGGTGTGAGAGTTCGTCGCTGCCCTCGCCCTTTCGATAGGCTTGTGTGTGTGATACATGTTGACTCTTGTCACGTTATCTTCAGTGCCGTCTCACAAGGAACGCGATTAGAGTTACTATGGTACGTGTTCGTCGATTTCTGCAACCTTTTTTTTTTTTTTTTAAATCAATTTTTGTCCCTTTGTGGAGTGTATATACTCTATGGGGACAGTCTAGCTAAGCCGGGGCTCCTGCCCCTGCAACTCCGTCTGCGCGAATGTCCCAGTTCTGCAACCTTGACCTTGCAGGTATCTAACGACGACTTCGCGTACGTGTGGTCGACCTCCGTCAGGATATCATTGCTTCGGCTACTCCGTGCGGCGGAGTCCTTGCCTTGTTGGCTGCTTCCTGAGACTTTTGGATATCGTGTCCATACCCCTGACGCCGTTACGCTTTGTATATGATTAACCATGATCCCCATCAGGACATCAGGTTTCGACGAATCATGCTCTAATTGGGAACAGATATATTTGAAGAAATGAACAAAGGTAATCATAAACGCTACCATTCACGGTCCGCGATCGTCTGATCATTCATTTACATTAAAAGCCATGGAGGAATGGGTCAAGGCCGAAGTTGAAAACGGAGCATCCGCGGAGGACAGTCTGGTTGCAAGAGAAGCACCAATTTACTGTGGAGTTGATAGTGGTCCACTAAGAAGGCGGCAAAGTTAAAACATGGAACACAGTAAAACAAAAGAAAAAATCACGTCGAGAGCCTTGATCAGCTGTGGGAGACTGAGTTTATCTTGTCCATACATCTTCAAAGGTTTGAGCTCTTTGTCATTTGTCCCGTTCTTGAATTTGAGAGCGACCTCGTAGTCTCCAGCAGTATTCTGGGACAACTCAAAGGCAACAGCAGAGGCGTAGTCGGCTGTGCAGGATTGTATGAGCGAAATGCAAGATATTGGCCAATATCTCTCACCAATTCCAGATATCTCGGGGTTGGTCACCGTAGCATTGGTAACGTTGAATAGACTGATGAAGGGTTTGTAGTCAATTTCTGTCAATGCAAGCTTGACTTTGTTGTCGGGCAAAGTCATATTACCCAATGACCAGAAGATCTGCGGCCAAAGAGTCCTGATAGCGACTAGTACGGACTACGAGTTGGCAATGATACGACGGCACACAGGTCAAACCACTCACTCTGGCCCACTCCATTCAAGATTCTGTCCGTAAAAATATTTCTCTCGTGAATGTCAGCAAAGTAGCGAGCTTGATGCAAAAGTGTCTCAGGGAATGAGTTGTAAAATGCTTCATTGTGAGTATACTGGACGTTTAAATAGTCATAGATCTTTGATTTGTGGACACTTCAGATAGAGTTCTGCATTTCGTTCCTCATTACTCACATTCCACTTTCGAATAACTCAGGTCACGATCAACGCAAGAATTTATTTCACGTACAATGTTAAGGATACTGTTGTCCGTACCATTGAGGTAGGGTTGAATGGCTTGAAGGAAAGGAGCGGCTTGTGTACTTAGGTCCTTGAACACAGTGCCGTTGTTCGTGCGGTGCAAGTGGTATTGGAAGTACTATGAAAGCTGAGCTTGCATCCTAAAGCTGGATGACTCTCAAACACTCACCTCGCAGTCCATCCAACTAGTGAGAGAGGGAGCTTGCCAGAACTCGAGAGACTCCACTGGGATGTATTGATACCCGGAAAACGGAGCCTCAACCGTCTGACCATTGGCGAGAGTTGACTTGGAATCGGTCGTCGGCGGGTAAAGACCTTGAAGTAGGGCATATGCAGAATCGAGTATCACGTTCCCTCCCCCAGCGTCTGCGCGAACATGAAGCTGATCAACGTTGACAATGTCGGTCTGGATTCCCTGAATATAAGATGGTGACACTGGGTCGAGATAGGTCTGCCTCAGGTAACCGCCCAGGTCATATTCTTGGCTCTGCGATAAGTTAGATCTACAGAAAATATCATGACGTCGAACGTGGAGGTTGGAACATACCGATCCATAGGGGGTCATGTAACCTTGTGTAGAGTTATATGTTGTATAGTCCTGGAAAACCACACCAGATCGATCGCCATGACGAGCCAACAAAACGACACCAATGAGACCCGCGCTGGAAGTGTTTACCATTCTGAAGAGTCACGCTGGCACAAGAATTTCTTGTAGTCATTTTTATCTAAAGTAATACTACGATCAAACGAATTGGACATGAGACATGAAGGGTATAGCTTCAACCGACTCCCTCACCTTGGCGAGAAACTTGAATGGGGACAAATATTCGTGCGTTTTACTCGACACCAACATTCAAGTTTGACATGACCAGGAAGGGACGCCGGAGGTAGATCTATCGGAGGTATCCAGTGTGTATACTGCCAGATAGCTAGCAAACCATGGCAGGCTTGCAAGGCCACGATCAAAAGTCAGCGTCAACTTTTGGGGTATATCCGATCTACTCACAAGACGATTGTCCTTCTGGCGAAAAGGTCGGGCTAGTAGCTGATTGGCAAGCAATTATTTTGCCGCAGCTGTGCATATACAACAGTGCCAGTGGGCCCAAGGTAGCAGCCACCGCTGGTTGTTTGTTTCAACCTTTGTTGTGACGAAGTTGAAGCTGCGCAGCGTACTTGGCGGCGGAGTATGTTTGGAATCCACCTGGCTAAGGGTCAATTGGATCCCTTGGTAGAAATAGCCGCGTAGTGAGTCAACACGCCAACTTGAACTTCAAACAAATCACAGTGATGTCAGTGATTCATATAAGTACAGCACGATGATACACCCGGACTACTATTGTCCCACTGGCCCGGGCCACTCTCAGGCTTGGATCACAGGTTTCCTGTGTTTGACAAGCAGGGCCTCTCTGTGTTCATGGATGTTATCGTTATCCCCGTGTAACGCCGCTGGAATATATGTTTCAAGCATGCGAGAGTAATCTATACATCCTATTTTTCCAGGTCTGAGCGAGAAATTACAAACATTGTTACAGCTTCTGTCTGGAAACTGGGACTTCCCAAAATTTCATCGGACTATTAGCTATGAATCGCAGCAGCGTATTGTTTGAATCATTTCCTTTTCTACGCAAGCCCCCGTGTCAGGGCATAGACCGTCCACAGGCGAACAATGTCACGTTGGTTATTGTATGAAATATTAGTCTGCACTGCAGGAAGACTGACAATCTTGTTCATATTTAAATTTACTTGAATAACTTTGACGATACTCGCCACATCGCAGATCTACTGATCCAAAGAAAGAGTTTCGGTCAACGAAGAAGAGCAAAATCGCGTCAGACAACGCCAGCACTGCGTATGGGGAATGCTCACAAATATCACAGGGGACGAGGAGGGCATGTGTGCGCAAGATATTAAGCCGCTGGTCGAAATCAAGGGAGCAGTGTAAGTTCCTAGCAAGTCAAGCAGGGAACAAGACCAGAGCACTTGGAGGACGACCAGTCACCATGAAGGGCGGGGATGAAGATGTCTCGGGCGAAGCTGCTCTGCGGGCGATCCGCACCGAGAGATTTCGATGCCATATACAGCAAGACGATCACGTTCCGCGACCATGACATAAATCCACACAATCACCCTCAAGGTTGTGAGAAACCAGAAGTCGAGTCATAGCATGATTCTACAGCCGCTCGTATGGATCCACGTAACTTCCATGCGGTCGCGGTGAAAGTTCAGAGGATTGGAGTGCACGATGGGGCAGCAGCCGACGGGGTCAATCACAGCCACTAGCTAAAAACAACTTGGCGTCAGCATGGATGACGGAATTAAGTATCAGTGGCGTTGGGCAATCTCAACCATCTCGGAAAACCTACGGAGGCCGCTGCTACCCCTGAGCCCTCATCTACGGGTATTGATCAGAGTAACAGAATCAAAATGGATAATTATCGGAATATTCAACCACCATGTACATCAACTAGGAGGGCGCGATTTGTGGCTGTGCAGCAAGTTAACTTGGTGGTTATTTTGAGGTGGGTACGACAGGTACGCCTACCCATATTATACCCAGACTGTGTCGTGACCGCTACAAATTCGGGGTGAGTACACTCAAGAAGATACGACCATTGCTTGCCCAGGCGTGCAGAAAAATCAAGTACAATTGTGGTTTTGAAGTGAGTAGTGGTAGGCGGCGTACCACATGAATGATCCAAGATATGGGTGCCTGGAATGAAAGATCACATGCTGCGCACTAGTGGTGCGACATTGGCCTTCAACATAATCTCTCATGATCTCATGATCAACTTAAGCATGAAATGAGCACCACTTCAACGAATCAATGAAGCTGTCCCACCTCTAATCGCGTCCACCGCACTACTGTCTCGACAGAATCCAAAAGACATGATGCGATCGATCCCCTTGGCCCTTGGAGTCGAGACAAATGCATGCTGTTTTGGTAGTGGTCGCGCTTCTTAATCATGGCCTCGCCGAGATGAATTTCGAACAGGGAATGGTCATTGGGTTGTGGTCCAAAAGGAGTTCAAATGCGGAGCGCCGAGTTGCTGATTGTGGCGCCTTCATAACCAACTCGTAGCCATTTATGTGCTGCAGATTTCATTAGTCAAGGGTACCGTACCGGTTAAATTTTGAACGAACAATCGTAGCGCGAGTTATCAGCTAATCATAAGAGATGGCCGTGCTGCTCGGTCGCCTAATTCTGACGCAATTCCAGCCAGGGCGGTGAAGATAACGGTGGTGCCTTGAACGACTTCGAGAAAGCTTCAAATTAGCGTCCTCTCATTGGCTAGAGTTGTGTGTAGGGATATGACGCATCAATCTAGGGTTAGGGTCAATATGTGATACTTATTCGCCGTCATCATCCAGGCCACTTCCTCATCCCAAAAAAATCCACGGACCTCGTCACCCTTCCGAAAATGCCCTCAGAGACCGACGGTTCCTTGGCCGTCCCCCTTCCTCAACACAAGAATCCAAGTGTCAGATCAAAGCCACCTGTATGGGCTCTGGAATCCTCAGAGGGAAATGACCCTCTTTCTACCAAGTGCAATCGACACGGAAGAGAGGGTGGCGTTTGTTGCAAGGAGCTCAAAGACGACGATGACCGCACTCTCATTAATCCTGATATCATCCGTGACGTGTAAGCTTATGTCCCCTGTTTCCCACCGTCTCTCCGTCACTCATACGCATATGCCTATAGCGTCATCGGCCTCTCCGACGGTTTGACCGTCCCCTTTGCGTTGGCGGCTGGTCTGTCATCGCTTGGAAATTCCAGGGTTGTCGTCCTTGGTGGGATTGCGGAACTCATCGCAGGAGCTATTTCCATGGGAATTGGTGGATTCCTCGCCTCTCAGGCTGAAAGGGACCATTATCGGTTTTTGAAGCGCCACACAGCCTCACGAGTACTCCGCAGCTGCAACGAGGAAATGGAAAGAGAAGTCTACGATGTTCTCGGTCCAGTCGGTGTTGATGAACGTACTTCGAGAGCCGTCACGAGATGTTTGCGTGAGGTCGAATACGACACAGACGCGGTTGGCAATGGCTCGTCGTCTTCGGACGAAGAAACCCAGTCTCTCAGGTGGAAGTCTGACATGGGTTTGACACCCTTCTTACTCAAGTTTGGTGAGGGATTGGGTGTGTCTTTTATTTGTCTACCTCTTAGGAATTGCTTCTCTAATCTCGTCTTTACAATCAGAGGAAGTGCCGACAAGTCGCCTCTACGGGTCGGCAATCACCATTGGACTCGGGTATCTCGTCGGAGGGATCATACCACTCTTTCCTTATTTTTTCGTTACCCATTCTCAGCTGGCTTTGACCTACTCCTGCATTTTGACTGGTTTTGTACTGCTGGTCTTTGGAGCAGTCAAAGCGAGAATAACCGGGGCAGGCAGAGGAGCCAAGGGATACCTATGGGGTGCAGTGAGTACGTTACTTGTGGGTGGAGCAGCAGCGGCAGCGGCGTACGTCATCGTTGCGCTGCTTGAGGTGTAATCGGGAGAGGTATCGATTATATTTCAGATCCCATCATTTCCGCAGATCTCATGATTGGTGCAGTGTTGTTTTTATTCGTGTACTAAACCATATCCCGTGTCATAATTCACCCCAACTTCAAAGGAATTAATCCAAATATGTCTGGACTGAGACTGTCTGTTGCGGTCATCATTCGGTAGTCTGGAATTTGTCGGGGGACTCTTCATGGATGTTGCGCATATTAGACCTACATAAGTTAGTTCGCTCCACCAGATCCAGAAGAAATTCCCGCCTCAGTGAGTCCATGGAACGTTCATGAAACAACAGTAGATCCGGGCCCACAAGTGCTTAGTTGTTTAGTTGCCGTCACATACAAAAACGTTCTAGGTGTCAACGGTGTGACGAATGTGGTCTGCGCTTAAAACTCCATGCCTTTCGGAAGAGAAAATCAGAGAGCATGATGGACAGGGGCTGCGACGACAGGGAATGTGAAAGTCAATCAGTACATCGAATGCTCGGATGAACGGAGTCCTGCTACGAAAAGTTGCGGAGTGATGCAGTTACCGGTCACCCGGATGACTCTCTGAGGCCCATCTCCGCTTGGCAGAGCTTTACAGGCTGGCACCTGTGCGAAATCCTGTGTCGAGCATCAATGTAGGTCCTTGTAACTTACTCATGACCGACTCAGCGGCGCCGACTTTCGTTAACTTGGCTTGCGTGGACTCTGAATCAGACTGGGACCCCGGACACTGCAAGACTTCAAGGCCACTGAGCCTGAGCTACTTAATCCCCGGCCTCATTGTTGGCACTGACATTGAACACGAGTTGACTTCAGCGAGCAAGGCACGTAACTCGAAGTACGCTCAGCTCCATTGCTTGGTCGGAAAAGTGTCCTGATCAATCATCAACCTACCTCTCTACCTCCGCGTTCCACCATTTTCCAAGCCGCGGGAGACTTCGCCGACACCTGGACCATCACCCCATGTTGATCCAGAGTTCGGATTCAACAGTTAACATGCTAGCACAGGATGATTTTGGAATCACATATTTCATAGAGAACGCCCAGCAATTTTGGGCAGGTACGTGTTGGTCACACGCTCCATGCTTTCGGATGATGGAAAAAGCTTACTACGTTTCGTATTGCGGTCTCTTTTTCCACTCTAGAACTCGACGACATTATACGTTTTCCAAGTGATGGCTCCGCCACGTTGTCGATGCTTGATACTGCACTTCGGAGATTTGTATCTTTATGCGCATGTTATCATGGTCGGTTCCTTCAGCTTCTGTTCTCCATCTAACGTCAATGACGGTGTGCCAATAGAGCAGTATCTTCAAAGTCCACTACAACTGGAACATGCATGCAATACGCTTTTGGACTCGGAGTTATTTATCTTTCACTCAGAGAGGATGTGTGAACTGGTGATCGAGGATGTCCAGTCGGTATGTGGAACGATAGTTTCACCATTCCTGCACGTCTTACAAACATTTTTATAGAAAACGGATCCTCACGGACAATTTATCATATATAGCATTCTATTGTTCTGGGGCAGACGCCAGTCTTCATTCCTTCGCAGCCACAAGCGATGGCAACCTCTCATCCCACTCTTAATGGACCATATCTTGGTTGAGATTGATCTGGATGCCGATGATCCTTACATTAGCCCCCATCTCTCCCCCAACGTCGCAGGTTCTCGTGCGAGCGTCATCATGGGTCCAATTACTATAGAAGGCAAGCTTAGGATACTGAGTGTCAGGCTCCTCTACGAAGTCTGTCGAGTTCAGAAGCTCTCAGAGCAGGATTTGGGTACGCTCTTCAGTTCGTCTTACTATCCAGCTGAAATATTTTGACACAGGCGTGTTCCGTGATCCGTTCATCGATTATCTTTTCGAGCTGGTAGAACAGACCCGCTTCGTGCTGGATGAAACTTTTAACTACTTTGTCATCAAATTAATAGTAAGTGTTAGTGAGCTCTCCTTTTGGCGACTGCTAACATTCAATCAGGTTGCGCTCAACGAGCAGTTCATGGTTGCAGGCTTGAGCCCTTCCTTTCCCCCCCAGGATGGTCTTGGGAAAGCGCCCGAGGTTCGAAATCGGGTACTCGACGTACTTATTGCTCGCCTTGGTTCCAGCAAGACATTTGGAGAGAACATGATATTTATGCTTAACCGTGCATGTACGTTTGCCACAGGCGATTCTTCTACCAGGACTGAAACTGCTCTACAGCTCGTTCTGCGGAAGACCTGTGCATGCAGTTACTCGTTCTGAAGTTGCTATATATTTTATTTACTTCGAAAGCAACTTCGGAGTATTTCTACACGAATGACCTCTGCGTACTCGTCGATGTCTTCCTGCGCGAACTGGTCAACCTCGATGATGACAGTGAATCGGTAGGCAAACTTTACTTCGAAAATTAGTCGAAACCAGCTCAAATCACAGTAGTTGCGCCACACATACCTCCGTGTTTTACACCCCCTCCTTACGAAGACGCAATTACGGGAAATTCCCTATAAGCGTCCTCAAATAGTAATGGCTCTGGAGTCTCTGACGCAGAACGCTAATATCCGAGATGTCAACCCGACTACGAAACGATTGGTGGAACGGTGTCTCACCGGGGAATGGTGTGTGCAGCTGCGCAAGAGCTCGTTCGACAAAGATGCTTTGAATTTCCAGAGTTCCTTTCGCCAGGGTAGCCCAAGCCACGACATACTTGCTTCGACCAGTCCGACTGGTCTACAATTTCAAACTGCCACATCAACAAGCTTCGAAAGACCAAACGACAATTCCACCAAGTCGAAACAACTCAAGTCTAGTCGTAGCGTTGAGAATTTAAAGTCACGTTCCACTAAACCACCTCCATCGCGGTCGGTTGATGGAGTCAGGAGACCAAGCAAGGAGAGTACCACCAGTTTCGGCGTGGTGGCTTCAACTACTACGAATTCGACAAAGTCGAGAGAGAAGCCCGAGTCAATGGACGATGGTTCACTCCTACAACAGGCCGCGAAAAATCACCAACCCAAGCATTACCCCCATCTTTCAACACCACCCACACCTTCCTCTCTCGCGCCAGTCATATCCCCTGTCACTAAAAAGGCTCGCAGACCTCCCCCTGCCCCTCCGAAAAGGCGCAAAGCCCCTCCAGTACCATTCGGGCAGACCCCCGGTGGTCCCGTCATCACTACAATCGCGAGCTCTTCATTGTCTGCACACAGCGAACTTAGGAAATAGTGGCTTTTGTGGTTTCTCCTTGCTCTTTGATGATGGACTACGCACCTCATCTTTACCCTTTATCATCTACATCTCCGCATCTCCACAAGCATTTCTGTTCAATGGACAGCATAGCACTTAGCCTAATATACTACACCAAGATGAATGCTTTACAGATCACCCATCACCGATACCCATCATCAGGATGAGCGCCAGCGTTCTCCGTATCTTGTAATGATCTCCCCGTTTGCTCGCTTGTGCAATATCATTCAATGCCCCCGCATTAATGAACAGGTGTCGGGTCATTCTGTCTGTGATTCCATCGGTCCCCCTTCCTCCCCAATCGTATGTTTTCTGGATCAAAAGGGTGTGTCGCTGCATCCTTGAACGTCAGGAAAAGACCTGAGGTAGCTGGTTCTGCAATACTGGCTCATCTTCTTGACTAGGCCAACTATTGATGGCGTCGTGCTGGACTCTAGTACTACGAGCTCTCCAGAGACTACCTTCATCTATTCCCGGGTACCTAAGCCCTCTGACTAGGTGATGACTATGGAGACTATGTCTGGTTCGTGCAGGCGACCGAATGCAGACGGTTGCACACATGAATATCGGATGCCGAGCACACTATAGTCAGACACTCGTGAGACTCTGGTGTTCTCAAGGGAGTCATCGTTCACCGTCAATCAACATTGAATCCGGCAAGGTTGACCGGAATCCAAGCCCAGAACACAGGTACGTACGCGAGAATGCATATGATGCATTCCCAAAGTCCCCAATGGTTGGCGCCAAGTCCGGTTTCCGTGACATGGGAAAGGCGGGCTTGGGGCCTTTTTCCATGCTGGCAAGAGCCTTTCGCATGGTCAACTTCGTTTATGTACTCACCGTTCGCACTGTGCTATTGCTTCTAACCCAGAAGTCTTCCGGACCGTGGGTGTGGACTCGGAATTGAAGTTTCCCCGAAATCCGGGATTACTACTGGCCCCTGGATTCCATCACCCACAAGTGTTCCACCCTTGTGATAAAAACTTAGGAACGTGTCCAAAGAACAAATCGACAACTCCGTGGACCGTCGTAATTTCCACGATACCCCTGGGACTGCACCACCCCATGGTACGGCAGACGTTGGAGTTATGCTTCGAGTTGACACCATCTCATTATAGGCCGTTACTAACCGTCGTTACGGAAGCATCTCGATGTACGAGTCACTCCAAGTGAATCACGTTTGCTTCCTAGTTTGCATTCCAATTCGTGCACCATGAGAGAACATGGAATTAGAGAGGATGATACCATATACAAATAGGCCCAGTCACGGTATATAATCTATCATAATGATCTAAAGGGGTATTTACTTCAAAGCGATTCATCTATCCCATGAGCTATGCCGTCTGCAAACGGCCAGTCGTTGTACCCAAAGGGTGTCAGATCGCCCTGTAGGTAGTACTTCGACCGATCCCCAGGCGTAAGGGGAAGATTCTTCTGTAGCCGCGCCGGAAGATCAGGCTGTTAATCAAGTCGATGTTATATGAGCTCAATGATATTATGCACAAGGAAAGCGTAGCAACACTTACGTTTGTGATATAGAGCCTCCCGAATGCGATCAGTCCACCCTGCTGCTCGACAGCGCGGAGCGCAGTCTCACGAGTATGGCCACCAGCTGATATGAATGTCCTCTCTTCGCCACCTTCGCCGCCATTCCAGATCTCTCGCAGAAAGTCGTTGTCTTCCCCTGCGCCTTCAACTCGGTCCGCAATCCCGGAAACACGAGGCTCGGTCACATGAAGATATGCCATCCTTGGGTGCTTGTCACGCAACGTGGTAGCGAGG
>JBBPPX010000155.1:0-61643 GCA_038092235.1 Leccinum boreale
GAAGCTATAGAGTTTGGCGACGTGGAACTATTCTATGTTCCAACGAATATACAATTCGCGGATATCTTTACAAAGAATCTGTCGAAAGTACCATTCGAAGCTGGTAGGAAAGCTTTAGGCCTTATTCTCTGTCCTTCTATGAATTCCTCTACACGATGTTTACACTTTAGCGAGGAGGAGTGTTGAGAATCATGGATTCGTTTCAATCCATACCATGATTCTGACACGTCATGACTCAATCGTGACTCATTCATTTGACTCACAGATATGACTCACTTATCTCTTATCTTTCTTATCTTTACTTACGCTATTTGTGTTACTTATCACATAGATAAGGCTTTAATGCCATTGGACAATAGCAGTATCTTACTGTGGATGACTCACTCATTCGTCATCCTTCCATGACATTCTATAGAGTTCTATCTCTATTTCCCTTTTATAGGAGACATATGTACATAGATACAAACACCCCTGTACTGTATATAAGCCTGGAGCTTTTGCTCTAGGATAATAACGAGTCTTCGACTTATTCTTCCATCACTCTCACACATATGCTCTAGCTCGAGGCACTACCCTCTAGCTATACTCTTATCCTTGTTCATTCCCTCAGGACTATAAACAGTGAGTATCTCCCACTGTTCTCTTAGTTCCCTCCTAGGCTACTGCGCTCCACAATCGAGTCTTGCTATCTCGATAGTTGCTCGCGAGAAAGTGTTTGTCACGGCGGTGAATATCGCCACTTCCATGATCGGTGGGTAGCGGCTTCATGAAGGAGTCGGGGAAAGAGAACTCGGAAGACTTCGAAACCTTTTCTATTTGGGACGAGTACAAACAGTTCAGCATGTTGGATGGGACAGGACTTCGGCTGTTCCCGCCGCATCTGTATGTGGCCGCGTGAATCAGAGCTCGAGGGGAAGATACAGAGCAAATGGGATGGACCTAAGAAACTGCCTGCTTCAATGTTATTCCTGCCTGCCAGTGGTCCATTCATAACTTGAAGCTCTGCTTTGAGAGGTATTGGTCGTGATCAGTTCTGGAGGCCATCACGCAGGCCAACTTCGACGATGCAAACACAGTTGGATTCAGTGAAATAGTAGTACTAGAACTGACGACAGCGCGATGAGATATGGAAGTGTGCTGGATTGCGCAATGACTTGGATAACTTACAGAAACACACAAGGGGAAGAGCCAGACAGCACCAAGATCTGAGAGGATTCGGAGGAAGTGTGAGTTCTTGGACTCATTTCGTGCTGATCTTCAAGTTCACATGGTTGTTTTCCATCAGACTCAGACGGCTCCTGCCAAACTTGAATATCATTTCCCTGGCCCACTAAGACTTGTCCATGCATACACATGCTCTCATGCTCTTGTGCATGTGATCTGAACTCAGTAACATTGAAAGAAGACAGATACCCAAGCTATAGTCTATAGTTGCACATGCGAACAGGAGCCACCGAGTACCCCGCCTCCGACACCTGCCCCCTCCAACTAATGCTGCGTATTTATCTTGAAATGACTATCTCTGAATGCCAACAACAACTGGGAACGCTCCCACCAATGATCATCACCCTCATCGTCTTCGTCCTCACAAAAGCTCAGGCTGTCTGTGGGCTCTGGTCTTCACAAGGAGGAATGCGAGTTCTGTGTCGATGTCGAGAGTGAACTCTACTAAGTACTTCGAACAGATCTGTTGTGGACCACTTGTGGCCCAGTGCATCTGAAACGGATACTATGATGGAGCTGGGACATGATTTGGTCAACCTTTTGTGGCGCATTGGTCGTCGCAATTTGGACTGAGAAAAGAGCGCGGCATAATCGTCTTCCCTTCCTCCGTACAGGCATCGTCACAGGAGTATGCATGGCTGCAGAAGATGGTTGTATACCAGATTGTTCAAACCAGGCCCAAGCAAGGACACTAAGATGTTGCCACTACCTGGCGCCCAAAACTTTTCTCGGCGCCCAAAAGAGGGCGAGCTAGAGAAAAGGAGTCAGGAGAGGGAAGGGCTGAGGCTGTCGTCATGAGGAAGAGCTAACAGTGATGGTCGATCATACAGAATGTGCTTAGAACGCCTGGATGAAAAAGAAGGGGAAGAGGGAGTAGATGAACTCCACACAAGCAGTACCGAGCGATAGATGATTGTGATTTTTCAGTGAATCCACGGAGAAAAGATAAAATAAATCGACCATACCTAGACTATTCAACCACGGCACGAAAAAGTATGTCAACGCGAATATGAAAATGTTCTTGCACAGACTGCCATCATCACATTGACAATGATCAAATTGAATTGGACCACAACAATCACGTTGATGTGAACATGTCAAATTACCATGATGTCGAGACCTTGAGAAGAAGTAGAATTCAAAGAAGAAAAGAAGCATGACATCAGATCAGGCACCTCGCCGACATCATCGGAGATCATGTACTTGATGGCTGAAAACGATTCTGCTGCATAGTTGGTGTGTGCATCCACAACGTAGGCAAAGACCCTGTAGTCACGGTCCCCGTGGGTCAGTTTATACGCGTCAACTTCTCGCCAAGAGGAAAATGAGAGGGGGGAGGGGGGAGCGATAAGGAAAGCACAACAGCGAAAGGTATACGCACCCAACAGACCTGACCGCAAGCCCAAAAGTGATCAATGAATAAAAGATAGTGGGAGCAATCCACAATACGCGAAAGTGGGCAGTGATTGCCCACCCAAACCACCCGATGGTCGTGCAGACCAGCATGGGGACGACCATGAACAGCCTGAACATGGTTCCATCGTTAGTATAATAGCTAGATGGCCAACTAGAAACGACAATGAAACACGCACTCGGGCTCGTAGATGCCTTTGTTGTGACGCAAAAGAAACGTGACAGACCAGTCCGACAACAGTTTTGTGAGCGCATTTCCAACAATAGTGGAGAACAACGAGCCGACGCCCAAGACTCACAGGACTAGTTGGAAGTTATATCTGTATTCTGGAGACGAGAACAACAATGAAATCGAGATGGAAAGGACCACAACTGGCAAGTAATACCGCTGTTATTTGTGCTGCATCGGAGAATGGGGCGAGCGAGAGACTCAGTCCAGGAGTCCATAGTTCCATTCACGAGCGTGCCCCATGCGACTACAGGACTGCAGAGCAATGTGAATGGTCAATGGGAAGTTTTGAAGAAGCTCTCATCGGTGAATCGAGGACCTAGTGACTGGTCACAGGGAGCGCCAGTACAAGTACTTGGGCTCGCCCTCGAGAACGTCGACCTCTGCATTTGGTGTTGCGACCTTGTCACCGTTCGGCCTCTGATCGTCCGAAACAACTGATTGTTCTTCGAGTGGAATCTTGTCTCATATGTAAGCAGTTTCTGGAACGAAAAAGATGGTGAGAATGAACAAGATGGCGAACTGTGAATTAGACAGGTGAATAGTGAAGCAAAGATGTTGCAAGTATTTTCACACAAGTATGGCTTCTATCGTAAAGCAGGCCCTCCACAAACTATGAATACGGTTACTACCGAGGTCATGTCAACACGAGCACCCAAGCACTCACACGTATTGAATTAGATAACCATTGACAATGGATAGACTGTCGATACCACCTAGTATTGCAAACTGTGGACGAAGGAAGTCAAATGGTTCAAAGGATATACTGTGACAACTTATGCTCCATAAGGATATCCATACACCACGTTCGTGTACAAAGAAGATGTCACTGCATGAAAAGGAGATCAGTCAGTTCGCATTGAAAAGAAATTACAGGCTCGTTGACTCACGCAATGACAGCCTTGACTAGGGTATTGATATGAGCCATGCCAAACCCACCAATGATCCTGCTTGCAATCAAATTATCCACGTTTTTCGTGGCCGCACACTCCATGCAGCGCTGACAACAAGCAATGCATGCCCAATCAAGAAGATGGGGCAGCGGCCAAAGACAACGCTCACGGGGGCAGCAATGATCAATACCAAGCCAAGTGCGAGACAATGGTTGCCGTTCATAGCAGCCAATGTATTGATGGATGTGTTGAGATCGGCGGACACTTGAGTTAGACTGGCGGCGATGATGGGTCCGAATGCGCCGACGATGCCTCCTCCGTATGTGAGGGTGGCCATCACCATGAGCTTTCGCCAGCGGGGCCAGTTGAGAGGGTCGTTTGGGGATGAGGAAGGTCTTGTGTTTTCATTGGTAACATGTGGGCGGTAGTGAAAAGAAAAACTGACTGAAGTATGAGGACGATCCCATCCTTGGTGTGCTTGAGATTCAAGTACGCTGTATCGGTCACTTGGGAAACACTGTGAAGATCATTGAGTGGCAACATGCCTGACCAGAGAGTCAATAAGAGGTGAATGGACCAAACTGTACTATGTGACGTACCTGGTACATTGTCACCAAGATGGGGGTCGGCGAGAATACCAAGACCCATGGCTAGGGTCAGTAGGTGAATTAGAAGGGTGAATTTGGGACCCATAAGGTTTTTAACGTTTCGCCGACTGTGGGGGCGTCAATATTGAATATTCGATGGACTGAGTTTCCGCACAAAGATAGTTCATTGAAGTTTGGTTACCCTGTCACTGGAGCCGCCCTGGACCCCCTAAGGGTTTCTGAGTTATCACCCCCTGGAGGCTGGCAGTAAACAAGCAGAAACATACAAGCCCACCAGCCCATCGACACACACTGGCAGTGGGCAAACTTGACGGAATCTTTTTTTTTTCCTCCTGTACTTACACTGCCTTTATCAAGAGTGACCCTGGGCCATTGTATCTCCGAGTCACATTCACACACCTTCACGCTTCGCAAAGCTAGCCATTTCGAGGACCTGGATCCGAGTATGATTTTATCTATGACAATGGACCAATGGACCAATGGTGGAGGACTCAATTCTAATTTTTGAAAATCAGTTTCACTGCCCGCCAGACTACATTATCATATTATCGCTGATCACTGAGCCCAAGCCGAACCTGTCAATTCTTCTGTCCTTTCAGGGGATTCTTTTTCGTCTCTGAGTGTCATATTGGAGTTCCAGTACCGAGCCCACCACTGCCACCACAAAACAAGGTAGTCTGCGTGTTGGAACGCGAGTGAGCAGATATGATACTACACGGAGATGCCAGCATGATGAGCATTCAAGTCCGTGCGCATCCAATTCTGTTTTTCCTTTGGATTTGCTGCAGTGATCGCCAGCCCTCGAAACAGGCTCATCAGCCTCACCCTATGGAATTGCGCGCCCTGAACCTGTGCGATGACAACCCGCAGATCAGTTGCATCGCCACACTCCTGGACAGCCCACATGTCCACGGTCACAAAGTCGTGCGAAGACTTCCAGTTGTTGGTGCAATACACCGTGTAAGATTCCTTGTCCTCAACCAGCTCGTGCAGCACCTTGAGTAATCCCATGCCACTGCATATGTATGTGTCGGAGATGTGCCCATGCATGTTGAGCATGAACCCTGCAACATGAAGCAGTGTATCCAGAAAGACGAGCTGTGCGCCCAGCGAACCAGGGGGTGAGATACTGGTGATGCCAGAGGCACCGTCACCATTGACGACAAGAGATTGGATGGCATGATAGTCCTTCATCAGCAAACCAGCCCTCAGATAGACAGCACTGGCCAGGACTGTCCAGGTCCAACAGCTCTCCAGGTGCCCCCAGCAAGGTCCCTAACTGGCTATGCCTGGACAGCTCACCCCTAACTGGACAGACCTGGACAGTGCTACCCCTAACTGGACAGACCTGGACAGCGCTGTCCAGCTCCCCCAGCTATATATACATAGTACTGGAATACTATGATTACTATCAAAATAAAGCAAACTGGTCTGGCATGCCATTGAACTTTGGTATGCTCACATGATACCTACTTACCCCGCAAGTAGTACAACAAAGAAGACACTGAGTACGGAACCCACCACCTGCAGCAAGTTGGGGGCATGGCCGACAATGACGATAAGATGGAAGAGAAAGAACCTTGGCTGTCGCAAGGGCCTTTTTTCTGTTCCAATAAGAAACCGGGCTCCGGTTGTACGACTGTTGTAGATACATATGCGAAGATGTGGTGCGAGGACACAATCCATGAGCCAACCTTCGCTGTGCCTCTTGCTGCCCCTACCATCCTAAAATACGATCTTTTGACCCCCACCAGGTAAAATTGCTGCGGACTGGCGTTGAGCCTGTGCGAGGGCGGCGCCTGGCTTGGAACGCCGTGCATGTGACCGATCATGCACATGACCGGCACGATCAGACCGCCGTGGTTCAAAACAAGGCGTCGCGGTCGTCTTCACTAGCCTCTCCTCATCATCTGCGTGATCTTCTTGCTCGACGTGCTGGAGCCGGCGTTGCTTGGCAAATGGCGCATTTACGGATCCCTTTTGTGAAGTCCTTCCAACTCCAAACTCGCTCTTGCTTTTCTTATCCCCGTCTCCTTTTTGATTTCGGGGACCACCACCCCGTCGGACAGCGTCGGGAGAGGCGTACTCGACTACGAGGTCGCGTCCGTTCAAGCGATGATTTCGGGGGTTCACGAGCGCCTCAGTAGCGTGCTCAGTGCTCGTAAAGTCGATAAAAGCCCACCTGGTTTTCAATGCCGCCGTGCGTATGATATAAAATGTGAGCGTTAGGGCGAGAACGAAAGTACGAGACACATAATGCTGACCCTTTGCAATTGCCGCTGTCTTCAAACGTGCCCATACGGATCTTTCGTATCCATGGGTCTTTTAATTTTGCAGCATCTTCGTCTCCGTCTCCGTCCTCGCCTACCTTCTGTTTCCCTGCATTGACACCGCCCCCCTTTCCCTTTTCCATAGACCTCCAATACCGATGCGCCTCAAACAACTCCCGAATGGATGCTTCTGTCGTTCCAAATCCTAAGTTACCCAGAAATAGTGTCATCGCTGGTGGTTGCTTCTGCACACGCAATATCCTTTGCGCCATCTTGGGCAGAACCTTTCCGTTGGTCATCGTAGCGTTCTTACCCTGTCCTTTGCCGTCTCCCTCGGTTTCCTCTGTTTTCGCTTTGGCAGGTCGCCCAGCAAAGCTGTCTCCTGTAAACACACGGAAATGATTGCCTGATAGTAACGAGGGAGTACTGGAAGAGACGTACCATCTTTGATGAGCAAGTTTCGCCCGTCAAGTTGAACCTCGGAGAGCGTGGTCGCGATTACTTTTGCTTCTGGAGTTTCGAAATCGACGTATGCGAACCTAATCATATATGGTTACACAATATCGTCCATACAGTAGCACGCATCCAATATCATATCTCCCAGCGCGCACACGCAGAAGAAGCGCACATGACGAGGGAAGGAAAACGCAGGGACAAGTCGAGAAAAGAGGACAGCACCCACCCCATGTTCTCGTTCTGAGGGCGTCGTATCGGCATGTGAACCCGCGTGATCGTCCCAACGCCATCAAAGAACCCCCGCAAGGTCTCTTCGGTCGTCTTATAGGACAGGTTCCCAACCCATACCGAATTTTGACGTTTTTGCCGTCGAGGATCGGCTGCAGCGGCTGCACCCTTGGTTGGTTTTGTGTGCTTGGTCTTGGTCTCGGCTTTGGCTCCGGCATGAGCATCCGACGAGGAAACACCAGTGCCGTCGTCGAGCTTGCGCTTTTTTCGAGGTGACTGGGACTCTGCCGAATCCCCAAGTTCACTTTGTTTCTGCCTTTTCTTTTGTCGCCTGCGTTCAGCGTGCGAAAGGACGGGTTCCTCTATCGGAGGTGGAGGTTGCGGAGCATCAGAGTCCTCTTCGCTTGCACTGCTTGCGTCCGATATGTCTTCAGCGACGGAGCTGTCTGACGGTTCGGGAATGGCTTGTTTTCTCTTTCTCGGTAGCGCAGATCTAGAGGAGCTGCTGGATGTGGACGACGAGGAAGACATTGAATTCGAAAACTCGGATGTGGAAGCTGGACAACTGACGTGACCAACACGTGATGCAAGCAAAGTAGTAGCTTTCCCTTCCACTACGAGCATAACAAAACATGCAGATTACAGTTTGGGTTTAATCATATGTTTCACGCTATCAGGGTCAAGTACAGATTGGGGGTAGGGCAACTGGGTTGTCCTTATATGTTCATGTCCCCCGTCGACGACAACTACTTGACCTGTGATGTATGATGCTGCATCACTGAAGAGGAAAACCGCGGCATTTGCGATATCACTCAAGTGACCGATGCGGCCCAGGGGATACTGCATATCCTTCCTGTCATTTGATTGAACAGACAGCCGGGACATGCCTTCAGTTTCTCCGATGGGTCCTGGAGTAATGACATTGGAGCGCACTCCTCGAGGACCTTCTTCGATCGCTAGGACGGCAGAAAGAGCGTCTACTCCGGCTTTAGCAGCAGACACATGAACCTGATAAGGTGTCGCTAGAATGGCATGAGCAACTGTGCGAAGAACGACAACCTATTATGCACCTCTATAGTGCAACGTCACGCTGACGTGAATGTAAGAACCGTGCGATGCACGGATATGGGGCAACGTGGCCTTGATAGTGTTGAATGTTCCGATCTATGACACCAGCCTCTAGTGATGTTTGGATCAATGAACAGCGAACATACGGTGTCGATTTCCACAACGGTTTTAAATGCGTTTTCCGACATCCCTGCGATAGACGCGAGGAAATTACCGGCGGCCCCTGCACAGACGATGACATTGGCAAGCTCAACAAACAAAGCACCTGTGCACACTTACCACAGATGACGAAATCAATCCTCCCAAATCTCTCAATTGCCTGGGAAACTGCATCTCTGAGTTGTTGAGGTTTCCTCACGTCGGCCTGCGCAGCCATGCACGTCTGGCTGGTGGCCCGCGAAAGTTCATCAGCACTCTTTGTGAGTCTCTCCAAGCTGATAATAATGAATGTTTAGCTTGGGCCAGCTGAAAAGGAAGTGCCGACTCGCTTTCTTCCTAAGATGACTGCACTAGCGCCATGTCTCATCTTTACCGTCTGTGAGTTCGAGGTTTCGCAGACACAGCGCGGACTTGGACGTACAATGGTCTCTGTCATCGCCTTACATATCCCAGACCCACCTCCCGTGCAGAATAAGACTTTTCCTTTGAAGATATTTGGTTTGAATACATCGATCGAATTCGCTAGAGCAGAAACAAAAGGCTGGGGTGACATGGTTATGGCGTCAAAGATTGGCGCACAGCGAAGGGTCCCAATCCGGAAGGGCCTCGTCGCGCCTTCCGGAATCCGGCGAACCCGGTGACCGAACGAATGACGACGGCACCCTCGCTCGCCTACTACCTCGCCTCGTCGTCGCCTCGCTCTCGAACAACGACCAGACACGAAGATACGATTAGATCAGTGTACATATATACAACATTAGTATAATCTAAGATATCTCCGGCCGAAAGAGTCTGTAGGATGAAGCTTCTGAACGTAAATCTACACCTCATATTTACTCGTGTCCATTGACCTATTTACCTCGTCAAAGAGCTCTTTTTCCGCCCCGCCTCCTCTAGCACGCTCTTCGGTCCTCGCCTAGCCATGGCCCACACAAAAACTATGACGATGATCACAAACTGCAACCACAGCCAAATCTCCAGCACGAAAGCCACGATACCCCGCTGTCGTGGTGCAGGCGACGACGCAATCTCGCCCTTTGATCTTGTCACAACAGTTGAACTCCGCGCAGAATGTCCTTCATCATCCCGCAAGTCCAACGTCAATGCAAGTTCAGCCTTGCTTCGATTCATGGTGTCCACGATTGCCTCGAAGGCATTGGCGAGCCGTTCAGGGACAGGTGTCGATGGTCGACTCTTGTCAAGGTTGTCAGATTTTTCAACAGGTATAAGTGTCCCGTTGAATCGCCCTTCCTTCCAGTGGGCAGCCCGCATCCGTATCGTCTGGGACTTTCTGCGCTGCTTTTCTGCAGGCGTGGTCGGCTGGGATTCCAGCTGGTTCGAGAGGTCAAGGCGCTGAGTCCCTTGCCAGGGTCCAGTTTGGATGACGGTATTTGCTGGTGTGAACACGTTGACGGATCGTCCTGATTCGCGCCGTGTGTGCATACCTGAAAACGACACTGTGGTACTGGCACTTTCAGCACCGGGAATGATCGAGGTCAAGCTGACAATGCTTGAGGCTCGGAAATGATGATTACCAACACTCCCGTCTTGTCCTACCCGGCCATCCCAGTTGCCGTCGAATGCAGCACCCAGCTCACTGTCGAGCGTTGGACGACGAATTTCATCTTCGGTGGCAGGGGACACAATCCCCACCAAGCTCGGTGTCGGAATTGGTGACGGTGAGCGTGAGGATGTGTTACTTGGTTGAGGAACGAACGGCACCGGGGGTAAACCAGGAATGATCATATCAAGCACCGATGTCGCGGTTTCGGAGACAGGCGGACTCGGAGATGTGACATCCCCTCGAGGTGAATCGAAAAGACCGACAACTGAGCGCCGCACCCTAGGGTGGGCAATAATAGGAACATGGTCCGGGAGAATAGGGTGCTTCAGGCTACTCTGCATGTTCACATCAATACCACCCGCAAAGTCGATAGAAGCATCAGCTGAGAGTGTACGACGCAAGCTGGCAAACCGAATAGTCTCGTTTGCTTCTTTGTCTCCAGTGCTCGGACTCCCATCGCTTTCCTCGGCTAGCCATTCAATGTCTTCTCCGTCCCCTAGGCTCTCGTACGCAAGACGGAGACTCGTTGCATCTTTCTGCACTGTCTGTAATTGAGAAGTCGTCCGCGCTTGTTGCTCAGTGATCTGAGAATTAGTCTCCTCGAGTTCCTGTATCTTGAGGAGGAGCTGGGACACGAGAGCATACTCGTGAGTCAAAGCCACCGGTGACTCAATCGGCGCAGGGGGTTGGAAATGGTGTGACAGGGAGACGGATCGTGAGAGCCCGGGAGGCAAAGTCACTCTTCTTGATCGTTCTTCAAAAACATCTTTATCGACGCGAGGTTGTGAAACGACAGCTTCAGAGATGTGCCTACGTCTCGGCGTAAATTTGTTCTTCGAACCGAGTTGCACAGAGAGTGCACCGCCAGGAGCGAAATCCTTTACTTCAGCTTCCTGAATTCCATGTTGTGACTTGCTTCGCAGTGCACGCAATCTCTCCTCCCTCTCCGTCCTCCTTCTCTCCGTTTCCTCGTCCTTCAGAGCGGCGCTTTCACTAAACACTCTGGCCTTCTTCTCGAGCTCATCGCTTCTTGCGCGAGTTTTGTCAAGTTCGTCTCGAAGGCCCTGGATTTCTTTTTCCAAATTCCGAAGCTTCCTTCGACCGACTTGGTCAGATTGGATGGAATCGGCTTCCAGCCTTTCCAGCTTCGCGAGAAGTTCGGCATTCTGATCCGACAAGAGAGCCAAATCGGCGGGGGAGACAGAGACACGGCGATGATGAGGTCGAGGACGGGGGGCTAGTAAGCTCGAAGACGTGCGCGACTCGTCTGCACTATAATAGTGTGGCGACTGCGGTAGCGAAACATCGGACGACGTGGGAGAGGGAGTGGAAGACGCCACCGGAGGAGATGATCCGGGAGAAGGGGGAAAGCGGGCCAGTAGTGCCTGGTGCCTACTCTTCAACTGTAGATTGTTCTCGTACAGGCTCTTACAGACCGCACTCGTCATAGTTAACTCTACATATGTTGCACGTCAGAGGTTTTCCATACGGAGCGACTCTGGAAGCTGGACACTCACCGAGTTCCCGATCTTTGATGATTTCGTCGGCCTTGTGGAGGAGATCGGAGAGCTCGTCTCTCGATTGATCGTTCCAATTTTCCGACTGCGCTGGTAGAGGGAAATGGGCCCAGTCACCCCGCAACGATCCGACAGACAGCTTCTCATGGTCGTTCGGAGCGTTGGGCTTGGGTGAACCGTCGGGCAGGGATGGACGGTACGGAGGTGGTGGTGACGATTTAATTTGGGAAGAGGTGCGCCTTGACTTTGCAGGAGGGCGAGGGCGCGGGGTGATTGAACCAGCCAACATCTGGCAAATGAGTTAGGGGGGCAACGAAGAATATTCTTGTAAGTTGCCAAACAGCCTGGAACAAGCGCAAACTTGGAGGTGGCAGGAAGGAGAGATGCGAAGTCAGAAGAGCTGAATGGGCATCAGACTGAATCAAAACAGCCGCAGCGAGTGGATGGAGCTGCCAGCAAATATCCAGTCAGTGGTGCCTCGCAAAGTTTCATGTGGTTTCGGTCGGGTTTTGTAAGCTCGGTTAATGACTTATTCGGGCGCTCACAACCGCAACGGCCGCCTGGCGAAATGGCATCGCGTCTGACTACGAATCAGGAGATTGCAGGTTCGATCCCTGCGGTGGTCATGTGTATTTTTTCTCTGAGGAATTGATTTTGGTTTTGCTGAACAGTAGCCACTGTAAGCGCAAGTTTAAGTCAAATCTTCTCATCCATTGAGTTTTGCACAGCCAGTTAATTTAGGGGTGTGCATTCTCACGAAGAATGAGGCAGCAAGCGCTCCAATCCCATGCGTTCCACGCCTTGTTCCCATCATCGTGGTACTTACCTGTGGTAACCTGCGGTTCTCATGGCGGACGTTCACTGCACCATGTCTTTAAGCACGGGCCAGTCCCTCCCCTCAAGCTCTGAACCGGACGTGGACTCAGACTCGGACAATTCACTGTTCGATGAGCCCCCCACTCTATCAATTCCTGTGGCGATGCGACGTGTTCCACCCATCCCAGGACTCTTCCACCCACCTGTCCTCATTCCCGTGGAGCTAGCGGCTCAGGTCACACGCGAATGCATGCGTCTGTATTTCGATGGCAGGGACGTCAATCAAATCATGCTCTTTGGACGTACCATGACAGACACGGACCGAGACGGAGAGGACCCGGACGCCAGGATGGGAAAAGGTCTGCCATCAGTCTTGATCGAGCTGCTCCACAGGTTATCTGCGTTGTTGCAACCCTGGATCCCGAGCGATCTCCATGATCATCTCTTTCCGTCAAAGGGTGCGCTGCCGCGTGCACGACAAGCGATCCTTAATCTTTATCGTCCCGGAGAAGGCATTACACCACACGTAGACTTGCTGAAGAGATTCGACGATGGGATCATTGGGGTCAGTCTATGTGGAAGTTGTGTCATGACATTCGAGGAGGCGGGGAGTTCCGCCCGGGAACGCAGAGGAGAAGAAGATCGAACCAAGTGGGATTTATTCCTGCCGGAGAGGAGTGTGTTGGTGATGTCAAAAGAGGCGCGATACGATTGGAAACACGGGATACCAAGAAGGACACACGACCTCGTCGAAAACACGAACGAAAGCCATGATCCCTACCTGATCCAAAGAGGCGTTAGATTAAGTGTTACCTTTCGTTGGCTACTCCCAGGCGCAGACATCGTTGGTGGGCCAGAGGCATGAGTCCTATTTTCATCATCACGATTCTCGAGGGTAATCCGGAATTCCGATTGCACCGTACGGCACGAGTGGAGGGCTCGTAGGAAACGGGTGAAGATTAATTATGTCTAACACGCAGAGCATCCCTACATGCCCTTCTATGATTATGTGCCCATGTCCTTCGAACAAGCGTGAATCATGTGCATCTGCTTACTAAAACCCGCCACGCAGGGCCAGGACAAGGTGGAGGACCGATCCAGCTGCAATATTGAACTCCTTTGCGGTTTTATCATCCGGCCTGGAAATAGATTAGTCAAGAAGACGACCAGATATATGGAAACAGCCTCACATCTGTCTTCCACCAAAGATCAACCTTTGTTGTGGTGGTGGCACTCCGGACTGTTCCTCAACCTTCTCCTTGATCCGAGTGATCTACGACGGATAAGAAGTGAGCAGGAGTTTAACTAAATCAACTCGTGACTTGCCTTGTCTTCTGGATCGATGTCAAGTTCAATCTGGACGCCGCTTGGTGTGATAGGGTGCAAGCTGCCAAGTTGACACACAACTCACCTCTTTGCCAGTCAGCGTCTGCGAAGGTGATGAACAAACATAAGATTAAAGATTAATTAATTGAGAGAAGACACACCTTGACTTTGATCAACATCTTTCAAGTGGGGGAACGCAGGCTAGTCAAATGGCTGAACGCGTGCTGGAGCCATCGCAATGATCAGGATTGCTGACTAAATCATCGCCACGTGGAGTTTCTCGCGCATCGGGCGGCCCACTCGCCGGGCCGTACTCAGTTTCGGTTTGAAAGTGCACTTGAGTCTTGACATGATACTTATGTACTCCTTGAGGCTTTCCGTGCGACTGCTCTCCTTTCACTCAGATGACTCAGGTTGCTTGGTTGGCCAACACTGCTAGGTGGTTCGCGTGAGGCGTATAAACTAGGAAATGAACATTGCACAATCTGATCATCTTCATCATCTTCATCACTCACCGAGAAGTTCCCTTTTCGAGTAGTCTCTTCCTTTACGCTATCCAGAATATGATGCTACGTAATGACCAACAGGTTCGCCGCATTCCAAAATAACACTCGAATTACGTAGATACCCCCGTCGCCCTCTCTCAGGCTAGTACGTGTCGAGTCAGTGTCTTCAAATAATCATCCATTTCGTGGGAAACGCACATCATCTTCAACTTGCCGTCCTCACGCTATCGGAATGGACGACCCACTGAGCAGTAGGCAGCGCGGTTATGCTCCATTGCAAAACAACGATACAATCGTGTCTCGGCTTGCGCAGCAAGATAAGATTCCCTGGTACAACAAGCCCAACCTTCGTCTTTTATATCTCTTGATGATTCCAACGTGCATCGGAGTAGAAATGACGAGTGGGCGAGTGTTTTCTATTGCGTGTTCGACGGTGAATGGTTGACACCAGACTCAAAGTTTCGACGCGTCCATGATAAATGGCCTGCAGACCGTGTCCTCGTGGCTTGAATGTGATGCAATCTCTGTAATCGGTGTCGTATGTGACTAACTTGCATGGCAGATTATGATCATCCTCGCTCCGCTTCTTTGGGCCTCATGGCTTCCATGTATTCTTTGGGTTGTCTCACTGCTGTTCCGTTCGCCCCCTCCCTTGCCGATAAGATCGGGAGACGTTACCCGATATTGCTTGCTGGAATATTTTCAATAATCGGGGGTATTCTTCAGGGTTTTGCTTTGAATTGTGAGTCGCTCACATTGATGTGTCTCAAAGCTTCTGGACGCTTTTAACCACGAAAATTTGATAGTCACAATGTTTATCATCGCTCGCTTTGTTCTCGGATTTGCCAACGTCTTTTGTGTAGTAGCCGCATCTTCTCTAGCTGGGGGTGAGCCAAAGTGATTTCAGTGTATTCGTCAGTCTGTTAAAGTGTATGAAGAACTCTCACATCCCAAGGAGCGAGCTGTCATGGGTAGCCTGTTTCTTACCTCTTATGATCTCGGTGAAAAGTCAAATTTTTCGCAGCGGGATTTACAAACTAATGCCTCCTAGGTGCTGTGGCTGCTGGTGGGGCGACCCTCTGGACTTTTGCCATGAACAGTAATTGGGGGTGGAGAATTCCATCATTGCTTCAAATCGTTCCTAGTCTCCTTCAAGTCTCCTTCATTTGGTTTGTCCCAGAGTCCCCTCGCTGGCTTTTATCTAGAAAGAGAGGGCACGAAGCATTTGCCATTCTTGTGAAGTATCATGCAGAGGGAGATCAAGACTCAGAATTTGTCAAGGAGGAATATAACCAGATGGAGCAGGCGCTGGAAGCAGAGCTGAAGATCGCCTCAATGAACCCGAAGGAAGTGTTTTCGACGCCAGGAATGCGCAAGCGGGTTATAATTGCAACCTTCCTCGGCTTGTTCATCCAGTGGTGTGGAGTCGGAATGATCTCGTGAGGCTTGTCGACTGACGTTCATCCAGCCGTCTGCTTACTGGTTTGATAGAAGCTACCTCTCCTTGATTTTGGATGGCATTGGCATTCATGATAATCAAACGAAGAATGTCATCAATCTGGCCAAGTGTTCTTGGAGTTTCGTGAATTCTGCAGTTATTGCATTTATAGCATCTCGATACCCTCGACGGAATGTATTTCTAGTAGGTATTCTAGTGACTACTCCTGATTGAGTTCGCCTAATCATTTTATAGGCATGCACCATTTCTGTCTTTATCATATTTGCTGCTTGGACTATGGCCAGTGCAGATTATTCACTCACACATAGCAAGGTCTCCTCTCAAATCGCTCTTGTGTGAGAGTGAAGTTTATGGAAAACACTGTTGATTTCACACCACACTCTATAGGCTCATCTTTGCGTATAGTCCGGCATACAACCTAGGATTCAGTGCCTTGACGTACAGTAAGCATGCAACACGCATGTCATCTTGAACCACTCTTTCTGATGAAAGCAAACAGCTTTCTTGGTGGAACTTTTTCCATTTCATGCTCGCGCCAGGGGTATTGCTGTCTACCAGTGGTCGACCCGCGTCGCTGGATTCTTCGGTGATTTCGTTGATCCTATTGGAATCGGTGCCATAGGTACGTTCAACATCTATTCTATCTATATCAATCGTAATCCGTGATGCGGGATGATAGGTTGGAGATGGTATATCGTGTAGGTTTTGCGTTTTTCGTACGCAAAAGAACAAGGGCTAAAATATTTTAGCTATTGTGTATGGAATGCGTTCCAGATCGTATTCGTCTACGTTATGTTTCCTGAAACATCGGGACGCACGCTTGAAGAGTTGACATTCTGTAAGCATGATCATTCTCCCTGAGAGATAGTATGTTTACAGTTTGCTGGTGATACCCAACAGTATATGAAGAGGATAGGGAAGCATTCAGGCGCAGCGAGGTCGCAAGGCTATCTGAACACGGGGAAACTGGAAGGTATGGTACCATGAATGAATGAACGTTCTGCTGGCGGTGAGCAGAGATAACGAGCGCAGCCGCTGTTGAACATTGGCGTGCTACGTGGCAGCATCTTCAGCCTATGTATGGGGTCGTGTTTTTTGGTCCTTCGGAGTTCAGGAGATATGCAATTGCTTAGTAGATGAACGCATTGCTTCAAAGTACTGTAACTTAGGCTACTTACCCATTTTCGGATGTATTTTTACCGAGTGTACCGGCGCGTGACAGTAATAAGCAAGCGAGAGAGCGCACTACCCACGGTCCACCTTTCAGGGCGGTCTTACTCTACCACGACCACGACAGACATTGCTTACTCGCCTGACTAGCACTGCAACCTCCCGCCGCGAAAGCCCGATTCCAAGTGAACTCTGCGCGGAAAACACGTGTGTGCTACTAGGCGTCATAGGTCATCCTAAGAGTTTTGTCCTTGTGTTACCGTCGGAATGACATTGCGGACCCGGAGAGGCTCCCATGGAAGCTACTCTCATATGGAGAGTAACGACACAATTGTCTCTCGGCTGGTTCGACAAGACAGAGTCCCGTGGTACAGGAAACCCAACCTCCGACTCTTATATTTCATGATGTTTCCGACATGTTTGGCAGTGGAGATGACGAGTGGGTGAGCATTTCTTCCTGCGTATCCAATTGTGCACTCTTGATACACATCGAAGCTTCGATTCATCCATGTTGAATGGCCTACAAGCTGTGCCCTCGTGGCTTGAATGTGAGGTGGTCCTCGCTTCATATTAGTGTAAGTGACCAACTTGAACGGCAGATTATGGCCATCCTCATTCCGCAGTACTTGGTCTGGTATCTGCCATATATTCGCTCGGTTCCATCGTTGCCCTTCCGTTCGTGCCTTCTGTTGTTGATTCGCTGGGGAGACGACATTCAATATTTGTCGGGAGTATACTGATGACAATTGGGGGCATTTTACAAGGAGCCGCGTTGAACAGTAAGCGACTAATAGTCTTCGGAACCTCGAACAACTTCTCCCCTCGAGACAACAGTTACGATGTTTATAATGGCTCGATTTGTGCTGGGATTGGGGATCGTTTTTGCCATCGTTGCTGCCTCTTCTTTGATCGGAGGTGTGTGATACTACCTGTGACTTCTTACTTGTTAGTAACGAAGTTATGAAGAGTTATCACACCCCAAGGAGCGAGCAGTTATGGGTTCGCTTTTCAACACATGCTACTGGATTGGTGAGCGGATATCGTGTTCGACTGTGTCGAGGAATTGAACCAATCCCTCATAGGCTCTATTGCTGCAGCCGCAGTGACTCTTGAGACATTTTCCATGACGAGTAATTGGGCATGGAGAATTCCTTCGTTTCTCCAAGTGGTGCCTAGTCTGCTTCAAATGTCCTTTATCTGGTTCCTCCCCGAGTCTCCTCGTTGGCTCATTTCAAAAGGAAGAGAGGAAGAGGCATACAGCATTCTTGTGACATACCATGCAGAAGGAGATGAAATCTCGGACTTCGTTCAGGCCGAGTATGCTCAGATCGAGCAGACCCTACGAGCAGAGCTGGAAGCCAGTAAAATGGGCTGGAAAGAAGCTTTGTCCAGTACAGGAATACGAAAGCGGGTCATCATAGGATCTTTCCTGGGTCTGTTTTCACAGTGGAGTGGAAATGGGCCGATTTCGTGAGTTGCACTGATAAAACATTGCCCATGTCGGATCGTTTGCTTACGGTGTTTGCAGATATTTCCTTGCTCCAATCTTGGATAACATCGGTGTTCATGATAATCGGACAAAAAATATCATCAATTTCGCAAAGAACATCTGGAGCCTCGTTAACTGTACATTCTTCGCATTGACGGTTCCCAGGTTCCCACGACGGACAGTATACTTGGTAAGTGCCAAACTATTTCTGATGCCAGTATGGTGACCAAGCTCTCGTTTAGACGTGTACTATCACACTTTTAATCATATTCATTGCTTGGACTGCAGCCAACGCTGAATTTGCGCTGACCCATAGCATCATTTCTTCTCAGATAGTGCTAGTGTGAGTACAATGTTTCATTGAAAAGCGCAACTTTGGATTCTTACGTGATGATCTGTAGCCTCATCTTTCTGTATAGTCCGGCTTATAATATGGGATTTAACGTTCTGACATATAGTAAGATTTTGAAAGCCTGCGCTAGCATAGACATCCTGACAAAACCAATAGCTTTTTTGGTCGAGCTATTTCCTTTCCATATCCGAGCCAAAGGTATTACTCTCTTCCAGTGGTGGAGCCGCCTTGCAGGATTCGTCACCCAGTTTGTGGATCCTATTGGAATCGAGGCCGCAGGTACTTATATGTATACCCGACTCATCTGATTTGTGACTGATGAAAATGGTGTGGCCGAATAGGTTGGAAATACTATATCGTGTAAGCTACCCTTCGTAAGAATAATTGTATAGGTGCTGAAAAAGACATTAGATATTGCGTTTGGATCGCTTTCGAGGTTGCATTCGTCTACTTTATGTTTCCAGAGACATCGGGGAAGACTCTCGAAGAGCTGACCTTCTGTAAGTGCTGATTGTCTTCTATCCTCTCTACATAAACATAGATCATCTACAGTGTACGAAGACGAGCGCATGCAACAGGATCACACAGCCGCTGAGGTTGAGACACTGCTGCACAGACATGGGGAAACAGAGACAGAGAATACCGAAAGGAATAGTTCGACGGACACCGTTCATACCCGGCTTGGATGACTTGGCTACGTCTTTGGTGAATCTCACACTGGACGCGACGGCAGTATGTTTCTCGCCAATGTGAAGTCAAGACATCTTTGTAGGTGCTGGCCTTTTGTTTTATCCACGTAGCGCACATTGGTATGATTGTGGAATTTATGTAAAAGTAGAACAAGAATCGACTCACAGACGTGTACATATGTAGCACCACCTCCAAGATGTGATAGTGCCCGAATGCTCCAACGGTTCGACTTCACCTACTGGCTGGACAACTAGATGTTATAACGACCATGTTGAGGTCCGACGGCACTGTCAGAAACGTCTAGTGTCGCAATCAGTGCCTCGCTCGTCATCGTACTTCATGCCTTGCTAGAGAGGTTCATGTCGTCTCTCCTATTTCCTGCCCTTTGGTATCCTGGCCATGCTCCCCATACATGCGACTCGTTCCCGTAGGTATGAGCTCAGAGACTCAGATCTGCGAGCTGAGTATCTGATTTTGCAGAAATATGTCGCGCGTCAATCAAAGTAGTTGAATTTCCCAGACTTCGCGGGCGAAGATTGAGACATCAAGTCCGGGATCAAGAAACGGTTGACCTTCCAAACGATGAGACACGCTAAGGCATCTTTTTGATCCAGGCCATTATAATCATTGCTTCTCGCTTTCTCTGAAGGAGCGGCTGGTATAGTTGGGCGCGGCATATAGGAAGCGAGCGTGAGGCAGCGGTCAGAGGGTGAGCCTGATTAAACTTGGCAGATTTGCATGCAGCCATTGTCCGCATTTACGATGTGTAGCACCAATACCAACCGTCGCATATACTCACGCACGTCCTATAAAGTATCATCAGCCTTAGCGAACGACATCCCTGTCCAATCCATACGAGGCCGGGGAACGCGTTTGGATGGAAGCGACAGAAGCATATCTGATGGAAGCAACAACCACTGTTGCGATCCTTGAGCAAGACTCTCACAAGGAAACACTTACCGGATATAGTGATCAATCGACAGAAGGAACATTGATATATATACTCTTTGCCACCTCGCGCTCGTGTCTCTGCCCCTCGCGGCGGAAACAAGAGTCTGAGCCCTGAGCGTCAACTCGACCATGACGAGCAGACGCATGCGCTGCCTGGCGCGTTCTATCGTGAGGACGAGGACGAGGACAGACACGAAACGAATGGAAATAAATGGGACGAGGCGGAAGAGGAAGGTCGTGCCCGGGCACGCCCCGTGGGAGTCAGCCCTTATCCGGCTCGCTGATGAGCGAAGACCAGGACGAATAACATCACGGGCGAATGGTCTTGTGAGCAGCAGCTACCCGCTATCACCAACTTTCTCATTTTGTTTTTCCTCGGAGACGTACCTCTGCCCCTGCAGCGAATCGAGTGAGAGCACTGGGAAGCACAATCGCGAACGGCCCCTGCAGTACCCGAGTTATTATTGACCACTTACTCGCAATATGGGGCAGTTGATAAAGACGTCGTATAGTATACCTATAGTATCATTCCTCTTTCGTCCCTGACGAGTAGCAACACAACCACGTGGGAAACCTGATGGCAAGGGTAGCATTTTCAGATTCTCGCTGATGCTTACTATAAGTCTCGCAATGTATGTTCAAAGAGAACACACGCACGATCAAATGAATCCTTCCATTCGAGGGTTGAACTGCATCTTTTCCCTCTTGCGCCTGACACGACATGAGTCCCTATGATGATCGACGCCAACGGACGACCTACCTTGCTCGATGGCCCTGAATTCGGAGGACGGCCTCCAGTGCTAGTACTACCGTTGCGGTCTCTATCTGCACGAGGTCTGACTTTCGACTTCCTTTCCGACTTCTTCTTCTGCAAGGAAAGATAAACGATGGTACCTGCGAGCCCAATGGACAACTTTGAACACCTACCTGTTCCGCAACCCTTCTGACCGTTCGCTAAGGTGATAGTTTGGGACAAGGTTCACTCGTCTTTCAAGGCGCACTCACTGGTATACCGCAGGCTTCCGCCATTGTCGAAAATGCCCTCTTTGAGGCATCCACATTCTCAGCTGACCCAGATCGATTGCCCACAAGGCGACGAGGCTCAGGGACTGCGTGTTTTCTGATGCTCTTCTTCCACCTTTCTAAAATCCGAAGGAATGGAGAGGGCCGCGCATCATTGTTATACTTCTCTGAGCGTATCTCTGGGGTTTCTGAATGTATCTCTGGGGAAGAGGTCGTGAAGAGGACTGGAGGCTGCGATGTGGAGTGGGATGAGACAGGCGGTGGCACCTGGTCCTCATGATGAACAGACGAGGCCAGAGATGGAGCCTTCCGCAGCGTCAACATGGTAAAGTCGGAATGAATTGATCACAAACATCATCATAATTGAACTGATCGTCAGCCGCGAGCGTTGTGGGTGGGAGCTCGATCTGTGCTTTATGATGACATGTTTCGAACAGGGACAGGAATGAACTTGTACCTCGTTGATGCTGTCCGAATTGAATGAATTCGATTCGTCAAGTTCTTTCTGGTGCACATTGAAAGTTAGATAATAATATCGTGTCATAATACATACTCACATGCTTGAGGTATGATGGTGGTAGGACCCCATGCAGATTGCGCAACGTGATTGTATGCCCACCCGCGGCCACCATATCGTAGTTTGCCGAGATTTCAATGGACCAGACGTAATGGTCATAGCTAATGACAGGTCCGATTTGTTGATGTGTTGTAGTGTCCCAGAACGAGACCGATAAGGCGTCAGAGACTGCCACGCATGCGCCGTCGCATGCTAGTGCGATGCACCACGGACTGTTGCCACTGTGAATAGACCATCTGGAGAGCATCGTCCTGGACGACACGTCGAAACAGTGGACGTTTCCATGACGAGACAAGGTGAAGAGTTGCTTTTCATCGCCCGTCCAGGCGAAGCATCGGTTGTATGACGTACATACTTCGATTGGAAAGTTTGCGAGGAGGGTGCCGTCGAGACTGTCGTAGATCTGGACAGAGTCGCGCCACGTGGCAGTTGCAATGAATTTGCCCTTCGGAGAGAATTTGAGTGCGACCAAGGTCACGATGTTGTCGTGTTCCAAAGGCCTTCGGAGTGGCAGTCGCTCCCACGTGAGAAACGACCAGAGACTGGGCGTCTTGTCATACGATCCAACCGTTGCGATCCTCGTCCCATCGGGTGAGATGTCCAACGCTTCCACCTTCAAGTCGTGTGCCTTGAACTTGTTCGGCTTTTCGTTGAAGCTGGTCGAATTCCACACAATCACTTGACCACTCTGCGTCCCAGCCACGACCCACTTGCCGTCTTGTGACACAACAAGACCCCACACAGAGCTTCCACTGGTATCCAATGACATCCCCACCTCCATGCCATCTTCCGCTCGCCATCGTCGAATCTTCATTTCTCTGCCACCGCTCACGAACTCCTTCCCGCCAGCAAGAAATGCGATCGAATACACCTCACCCGGATGATTAATTTTGATCAGGTTTGCGTCCCTTTGATCAACCGTCACGATACGGGGGGAGAGTCCGCCAGTGTCGTCGCTCGTTTCTTGGATTCTGCTTTGGATGGCCTCGTTTTTATCACCTGTGATAGACATTGTGACTAGAGGTCCATCGATTTTCTCCCTGGCTAGTTATTGTCATCGATCGAGTGCTTTGCTGACTTGCTCACCGCTCCAGTTCTTCTACTTGAAGCGCCTCTTGGAAAGTTGTCAATCAGTGCTAAGCAGTGGAAAGAACTCTACACCCCGTTTCATTGACATGTACAACCACCAGGCTGTGCTCTTGGCGCTTATTTCCGTCCACGTGCACCTTTAACTACCGCCCACAACAAACCACCACAACCGAACCATGTAGTGATTGCCTTATAGGGCTTTGTTACATGGGGGACTGACGGCGCTCCCCATCTGCTCAAAAATTAAAATTAAAAAAAATTAAGGACTGTAAGTCATGAATGTTGTGGAGTCTAGATTTATTGAACAATATCCTGTACAGCTCTCGTCGTTCAAGCAACTCAAGCTCGTCAGCGGTGAGGCCGCATGTCTCGAACAACATATGCCCATGGGCTCCTGATGACGCTTTAGTTTGCTTTCTCCAGATGATTGACCATGCGTAAGTATGCAACTCCTCAGTCTGGGCGTGGTTTTGGCTATCACTACCGTGTCTGCCTTCTTCATTCTTCATTGGAGGTGCAAATATTTTTGCTGGTAAGCCCCTTGTACGTCAATTGTAAACCACAGCGGGGTTATGAGTGTATCAAAGTCAGCCTATGTGGCATGCATCGCTTCTGACAACTATTTCATTCGAGTTTGTGTGGCGCATGATTGGCACTTCAATGAGCTTGAACACGCGCACTGCCGTTCCTGTTCACCCCAGCAGATACATGTTGAGCAGGGACAGGCGGGGAATATGTGCTGATGATGGCCACCGGGGTACCGAATGAATGCGTTGGAAAACGCAATACGGCGAGGCACGGGAGCGCATCGCGCAGAGCTGCATTCATTGATATCAGAGGAGGGAGCTGGATCACAAATCAACAAAATTGCGCGAGCTCTCAAGAAACTTGGTCAAGAGGATCGAGGAAAGGCAAAAAACGAAGTAGGCGTCCTAGTGCCAAACTTGAAACATTGTTCGCGAGGAAATTGTGACGGGGAAGGCCTGTATTAACTTAACAATAAACAATGTTACAGTGATCACCGTCGTACTGGATATAGTAATGAATGTCTTTTATAACCACCCTTCTCCTATCATGGATCCTTTGACCACAACTGGTATAATCCCTTTTTTATTACTGCATTGGCTGACTGCTTCAAATAATGTATAATAAATGATGCTCACCTCCTGTAGGAAGAAACCAAGGGCGATGATGACACACTCGCAAAAATCCCCCGACGAAACCTCCATGTGTTGTGATAGATATGACTAAGAAGACCATGAGCTGCAGCCTCACCAAGCGGAGAAGATCCATCGCAAGAGAACAGGCGTACATTGTTCATCGTCGTCACGAAATATCTTGTCCAATACACTCGTGACTCGACGATCGACATCAGCGTGCGTCTCTCGATAATCCGGTTGCCAAAGGAGGTCATCCTCTGTGAGACCGTCCTCGAATACATATTCAGGGAACTCGTCGCGTATCTCAGAGCGAGTGCGTCGCTTGTCGCAAGTATGTACGCCATTCTGTTCCCGGATGTTCTATAACTCCATGTGAGCATGAAATTGCTTAAGACATCGGTAGGCTGAATATTTTTACCTCCACTACGGTCGTCTCGAGACCAAGGTGGTCGAATGTAATCTGGTTGGTCCGTATGGCGCGCGCCAATGGGCTGGTATACAGCTTCCCCGGAAGAGGGATACAGAAGCGTCGTTCGGTTTCCCATGCAGAACAGGCGTCCTGAGCCTGCTTCTCACCCAATGAAGTGAGCTGTGGGTCGGCTATGAGATGACATGTTCATGAGACCAGCGGGTAACGGGACGACCAACATCAAATCATTTACGCACGTCCCCATACAATCTTTCCATCGCCGTCGAGTTTCGACCAGTATCTTACTCCCTCATCCATGATTGAAAGCTTACACAATTTGCAAACAGAACTCACTTGTTCCATGCCTTGTACGAGCCACATCAACGAAGCGAATCGAATATTTTCTAAATAACTTACCTTCGAGCCATATTTCGCTTCCGCCACATTATCTTGAAAACGGACAGATGAAGCAAAGGTATCGCAGGACGTGAACACGCGAGACTCACGGTACCCTTCTCCGTGCCTGCCAAGAATAATTACCTTGTACTGGACGCCTCGTGGTGCGGTCGCGTTGAGCCTCCGAATTTCTGTAGTCAAAGTTGCCCATCGATCTGGGCTCTCGTCTAGCAAACCAAATCGCGGAAGTATCTAGAATACACGAAAGGTCTCAGACCCTCCCAGTTGTATGCCTCGGAGACGCGGGATAAGACTCACTGCCTAGTAAACAGTGATTAGCATGAAAATGAGCTTTCAGAGACAAGGCTACACGCCCACCTCTTTGGAAGACGATCGACGCTGGATCGGTTCATCTTGGACAAAAAATCCAGTAACTGTCTGTTGGTGCATGGAATGATGTCCAATGTAAATGCAAAGCCGACACCGGCGTCTCAGGACTGACCTCGTATTTTCTTGTGGTCATAGAAGTTAGCAAGCAGACGAATTGTCGCAGTGCTGGGTCATATATACCATACCAACTGCAGTGTGAGTCTGAACAGGATCATGTACATCCGAAACTCTCACAAACCTGAGAGTGGCTTACAGAGCATAAGTAGGATGCGGATAGGCTACAGCCCGGAGTCTAAAAGAGGAGGCTTCCCGAATCGCCTCCGCATTCGGCTGGTACTGGCAAGCCGCCGAGTAACTCACGCATTGGCAAGTCCAGTCGACGTGCCACACGACCTCTGAACGTGATAGCGCATACATCTTGGACATTGTCAAGCATACTGCGCGAAACGAACTACAGTTTACCATCGGGGTCAGACAAGATAAGACTTGCTGTGCTCCGAGCTCCGATTCGGAGCGGACAATATACTTAGAACGGCGACTACCAAGACCCGTTGCCTTGCTGTGGCACGTCTCGCCTGGTGACCGGTGACCCTTGCCCTGCATCTGCCCTCTCCCTCTCCCTCGTCCTCGTCTACCCTCGTCCTCACCCATTTCGGGAGTTTTTCGACTTCGCGGTCTGGTGGCGCGTAATGACAGAATGTGTTTCTCTCCGCCTAGTGTGCAAATACTAGAAACTAACTTGAACCTCGATCATCCTGTGGTTCTCCGTACAAGAATAATATTGGAAGCCTCGCTTGACTATTAGCGGTGTTGACTCAATTTGATGGAACATAATTTTGGAAGTCAACACCTTTCCTTTAGAGGTTCTGCGAGAATGGGAGGTAGACAGGAGTGGGTCCCTTCCGTGTCATTATGCCATGGCTCCATTCGACTGACAGGCGGGAACATTTGGCTGATAATTCGACCCGATTCCGAACATAGATACATGAAACATTACCGACGGTGTTTGACAGTTGTGGAATGCAAACGCAGGTATCCATAATGATGTGTCGTCGCCCTTCTAGTTACGCAACTCTCCTTCTACAACCAACGCTTTCACGACCACCGGCAAGATCCCTGGCAATGAGTGAAAACGACTTTGAGCAACCCCCGGCGGATAATGTATAACAGTGACCAACCTCCTGTAGGAAGAATCCAAGGGGGATGCCCACACATCCGTAGGAAGCCATTAATAAACCCTCCATGCGCCGTGATAGATATAACTAACAAGGAGTCGTATGAGTTTTAGGTTGCGAGGGGCCGTAGTAGTATCGAAGGAAGAAAAAGAAAAGAAAAGCTTACAGTGTTCCGTATCGTTCTGAAATATCATGTCCAACACATGCCTGGCCCGACGATCGATATCTTCGTAAGTTTCACGATAGTCGGGCGTCCAAAGCTGATCCAACTCGCTAAACCCCTGCTCGAAGTCGTATCCAGGATGCAAGGCAGCCAGTGCCGAGCGTGTCAAACGATGATCGCATGTGTGGACTCCGTTATGTTCACGTATGTTCTACGATGATGCCGAGTGGAGCGCGAGAGCACATGCATATCATCACAAACGGACCAGGGCGCTGAACGTGTGGGGGGCTCACCTCGACAATGATCGTCTTGGGGCCAGAGGGGAGGATGGTATCGTCAAACGTCACTTGGTTGGTCCGTATCGCCCGCGTCAGAGGGCTCGTGTACAGCTTCTCCGGTAGGGGAATGCCAAAGGGGCGCTCCTTGACCCAGGCAGCGTGAGCCTGCTGTGCCTGTTGTTCGCCCAGCGGCGTGAGCTTTGGATCGGCTGTGGAGTGGGTCGTAAGTAAGGACTCGGCGAGCGCAATCAGAGATGAGGATCGTGACGTACGTCCCCAGACGATCTCGCCATCCCCATCCAGTTTCGCCCAATATCTGAAGAAAATTTTGACGGTCAGTGGATAACATCATACACATGCCTCGGGGAATGCGACTGACTCGCACCATGCCTTGGGACGTCCGAGCGTACACAGCGTCAAAAGACAGCAACCAGAATCCCAAACCGGAGGCGTGACCACCCACCTTGCCACCATACTTTGCTTCACCAACGTTGTCTGGAGAGTCGACGCGTCAATACAGGAGTAAGAAAAAGAAGAAAAAGAAGCCCACGATAACCTTCCCCGTGTCGACCTAAAAAGAAGACCTTGAACTGAACCCCACGCTCTGTGGTCTCATTCAACCTCTCGATCTCTCCAATGAACGTTGTCCAACGACCGGCACGATCGTCAATCAGACCGAACCTTGGGAGTACCTGCAAGAAACGTTTGAGCGAGCATACAGTGGTGACATGTGATGTGAACTCACGGCCTACAAGGGACGATTGGACATCGAACGGATCGCGCAAACGCAAAGGAGGACAATTTTAGCACAGTGTGTACGCACCTCTGTAATGGATGATTGGTCTGCGTTGTCCTGGACAAAGAACCCAGATACCGTCTGTCACAATGTGTTAAGCACAATACGACCCGACCCGACCCAGTGCAACGGGTGATCGCTTACTGTGTACGTTCTTGTGCTCATTGCTATCCCGCTGACTTCAGGTTGGGGTATTCAGACGTAGGTTCCGACAACTAAGTGGAATCCGATCCGATTGAAAAGTATCCGAGATGCGACGTTGGACTGTACAGTTGTGGAAATGATGTCCTAGATAATCTGTTGGTCGTCAAATATTTTTTTCCGTCGTAGCGACCACAATCGGGGCAAGATGAAATAGATAATATTAAATCTTAGTACGGTCCGATGTACCGGTTACAGCAAGTTGTGCCGCAACAGATACGATAGACATACATATCACATTCTTTATGGAAGTTTACAGCAGAAAGAATTTCGAATGGCACACTGACAGTACAAAAGATCTCAAGATTCCCTAACATCCCTATGTTCGTGCCATGCTCCCGCACTCGCATTCATAACTCAAATTTGATCCGATATAACTCTGACCCAGTGGATCAAAGATCTGCATCGGGGCATATGTACTCGAAAGGCGGGCACCTTCTGAATGCGCCTGGCCAGCCGAACACTGTTTGCCTGCTTCAGAGGGTGACTGCAGCAAGATTAAATGAGTACATTCCATCTAGACGTCGTAGCCAAAGTAGTTGAGTCACTTGAGTGGGGCTATGAAGAAGCTGTAGCATTCAAATTTAACTAACCAGGAACAGTTGCTATGGGAGTGCCTTACCTCGATGCAGGTGTGTTCTTTCGAGTATTCTGTGGTGCATCCCAACATTGACTCAAGCTACCAAGTCTTCCTGTGTACAGTGGTCTGGACTCTAGGAGTCTAGGACGTTGGCTTCAGTGGCTGGTGGCCCCCGCGGGCCATGGTAATTCGGATCACGGGGATGGCTTCCATACTTGGATGATCCAGGAAAATGTGTACCATCAAGTCACACAGGTTATGTCGGACGTCTCACTGGCAGGATCCGGAGATGGAGACGAACTTGAAGTACTAATTCCCTTTGGGCAAGATTACGTCAGCGTCTCATATCACTCGAAGTCGAAATCGAACACTTTACCGTACGTTCCACATGAGCGACACCGAGCCAATTTCACCTGCGGGTCAACCGCTGGTTTCGAGAGAAAAAGTTAGTGCACATTATACTCTGTGATTATATCCCTAACCATCTTTGCAGACGGCCCCGTTTCTTATCAGGGCGTTTGTCAAAGTGGGGACGTTCCACCGCCTCTCGTTATTCGAAGAAGGGATGCTCCCGACGACCGACGAGCACCAACTATTTACCTGGTCTGTCGCTATATTTTTCTACGCCCGTACCCACCTGACCCCATGCCCTGCAGGAGAGACGCCACGCTATGCGAAGTTTTGACCACCCTCCGCAACGCCGCGCCCCAGATCCCAGAATTCAGACATCCCCTCGCACGGTATTCTTTCCGTGCGATTTACGCAGATGGCGCCAACAAGGGCCGTTTTGCCCAAAAAGAACTCGGCACCGTCTACTCGCGCGACATCCTCGGTGAACCGGGAACACTCGATTTGACTGCCCCCCGCTTGTTGGAGGATACAGACGGCCAAGATCGTGAACCAACGGAACGTGAAAAAGAAGAGAGGACGCTTGAGGAGTTGCGTTTTGTGCCTGGCGATTATCTTTGTGTGTCGATCCTCCTTCCAAAAGGTGCTGCTCCTGGCCCAGTGCAAGGCGACGTGATTGCCAAACAGGTTCAGCCTAATGGCTGGCGCGCTGGCCCACCTGCTCGCGTGAGCGATGGGGGATGGAACAGTGGTGCACACGCGCCTACGGGGCGGGGGGGAGGCCATTGGCGAGGTGACTCGAACCCACCACCTCCGGGTGGCGGACGGGGTCGTGGCGGAAGATCTGGGGATTTCGCAGGGAGGGACCGCGATTTCGATCGTACCCGTGAGCCCGAGAGGCGTCCTCCTCCTCGTAGAGATTCACCTCCACACCGGGGTGGGCGGGGTGGTCGAGGAGGGAGGCGATCTCCCTCGTACTCGCGGTCTCGGAGCCCACCGAGACGTCGAACCTCGCGTTATGATTGATATTTTGAAAAATTGCTGTATATTTCTGTGGTCGTAGAGCAATGAATGCAGCCGTTTTGTTACGTCAACCGTATTCTTGGGGTAAAGACAAGGCCCTCCCACTCGTGCCATGTTGAGTTGCGCCTTTACGTTGTTATTCCTGCCAGCACGACGCGTTTCAACCTCTCCGACTTGGTTGTGCTTCATTTCCGGCGTCCTCGAGGTACCCGGCATCGAACGAACATAGCGTGGTTTTCGCGTGGTGTCATCCGAACCCACACACTGCTGGCAATCACGCACCACCAATGGGATCCAACTCATCCAGACCCGCATTTCCTATGCCAGAGCCTTACGACGTCGATCGATCCAGGATGGCTTCCATGTTAAGCAAGTGGACACACGGCTCCACGACGAAAAAGAGCAAAAAAGGGAGAGATCGCGGAAAGTACGATGATTTCATCGTTCCCAAATACCCCAACTACCCCATGCCATACTGTGCGTATCCTTCGTCTGCGAGCTTCGTGAGCGTTGAAACGTTGACCTCCGAGCGCCACAGACCCACAAGTCCAGTCTGGGTATTCTGCCTTCTATGCACCCGTACCAATGGCGGTCGCGCCGCCTTATGGTGCTCAACAGCCCATCCTCGCCATGCCACAAGGATACTTCCCAATGGTGGCATACCAAACCACCCAAGCTCCTGTCGTGCCCGGCGTCACCGTCCGACCTATAACAGACATGCAAATGCCTACCTTCGCGGCTGCACCTGCTCAAGCCCCAGGTGCGCAAATGCCCGCCCCCGCTCCAACAGCCGCCCCGCCACCCTCCGCCCCATCGCAGATGCCCGAACCCCACGCCGTCTCCGGTACGACATGGGCAGACCAACCGCGCGCACCTCAGATGCCCCAACCTCACCCTTCAGCTCCAACGACACAAATACCCCAATCTCACCCCCATCCAACCTCAATGCGGAATAGAGATCGGATGCCACAACCCCACCCTTCATCAGTCCCTACGCAGATGCCCCAAGCCCACCCTGTCCACGATCAAGGTCCAGTAATCCCAATCCCGTCCAGCCCCATTCCCACCGATCCTGTCATCCCACCACACCCCATGGTGGGCTCTGAACCCCGTCGCTCAGCATCTGCCTCGTCGCGTCCCCGCTTCACTGACTTTTACCGCACCACCGATTTCCCGTCGCCCCATCGGGCCGACGCCGATGAGCCTGTTCGCCCGCCGACCGTTGGGCCTGCAGGTCGAACACCCTTTGCTCCCCCAGCATCTATGCCAACGCCAACGCCCGCGCCAACACTGCGGATGCCCACTCCAACCTCAACCATACCAGTATCTCATAATCCACTGCCGCAGCTACCTGCAGACATATGGGATACGTTGCCCTACCGACAGGTCCTCGAGAACCTCCCCACGGATGTATCCACCCTCCTCGACCTAGGGCAGCGGTCAGAGATATTCGTTGGTGCCCCCGATGACACCTTCCCACGTCCTTCTTCCCGTCTCGGCACACTATTTGGCTCGAGCTCAAGAAAGGACAAGGGAAAAGGCCCACTAAGAGGGTTGTTCCGGTCGAGGAGTACCTCTGGACAAGACGTCCTCAGGGACATCTTGGTCGATGCAGGGCCGAGCAGCGGGAGCCGTCACGGGCACGGTCGGGCACAGACGATGACGGCCATCGTTATCCCACCTCCGGGTTCGAGCACTTCGACGATGGAAATGCCCGTCCCCACGTCGGGCCCGCCGATCAAGTTTGATCACACGGGTGACTATTCGGGGTTCGTGAATCATTCGAATCACCGGGTGATGTACAAGAACAAGATGTACCCGACAGCGCTTCATTTGCTCGAGGCGATGAAGTTTACGCATCAACCAGCCTTGCAGGAGCGAATACGGACGTGCAAGGACGTCAATGACATGTACCCTCTCTCGGCGAGTTTTCAGGAAAGCGTGCGGCGGGATTGGGGTCAAGTGTTTTTGAATACGGTATGTCTTTTCGTTAGGCTTCGGAGCCTGTCAACTGAAGCCGAGCGTACGTTAGATGGATGACGTGCTGTTCCTCAAATTCAAGCAACATCCGAGTTTACGCTCGCTGCTCTTGGGTACCGGGCTTGCGAGCATCGTCTATGCGGACGACAACGAGTATTGGGGTGAAGGCACCACGGGCGAAGGGACCAACGAACTCGGCAGGGCTCTTGTACGCGTCAGGGAGCGGCTTCGGCAAGACCGTGATTAGTGAGAGCTAAATAAACGATTTCCATAATGTTGTGATGTCATGAACCCATGAGGACGGTGAAGATATCATACCCTTGCGACCTCGACTCCTTCATGTGACAAATGTCGTTCTCGAATATATACTCGCGCTACCGCCTCCCAATCAAGCTGCTCATTGCTTTTGCATGTGTTAGAGACGGTGATAATGGTGGCGGTGACGCAGATCGGGTACCCTAGTGTGTATAGGAGCTCTTGAAACGTTGACTCATCATCTCTTGTGTGGATTCCACGAACTGTCCTCTTACCTCCACCACTCTATTTTGATCCTCCTCCTTCAAGTTGCATCTTGATTTGTGAGCAAGGGTTGACCTTTTTTGTTGCTCTCTCTTCATCATACATCCCATAGTTGAAGAATGCAAGGCTCCACTGGCAGTACCAACAGGCGTTATATCTGCCCTATGGAGGAATATATACATAGTCTTTGTCCTGAGTGTCAACCTCGTTCAGAGGAAAAAGTGATCGAGGATATACTTCAAGGAAGAGATAGAAGCCATTTGGATGACTTATGGATGAAACATGTTGAGCGAGCTAACTCCCATGTCAACCGATAGAAGTGAGAGAAAATCCCTCTTTTAGCAGTATGTTTTGTCATTTATCAAGTGTTCTGTTCCATCTAACCCAGATCCAGGCCAAACCTCCACCCAATGATTCCTCCATCCGATACTATGCCATTCCATCTACTGACAATCTTGCCATCCGTCGTTGGGATGGAGGCATGGGAAAACGCTACCAATACTGCTTTGATCTATATGATAGATCAAACAATATCTCCGTGAACCTCCCTATGAACTGGAAGATCATCAAAGCCCCTGTTCAAAACAATAGGTTCGGGCAAGTTCGAACTGGTAATGAAGTACCAAGCTGGGAGGTTATCTTTGGACATCATCGTGAAAACATATCACCAGGGAAAGAACGTTTCGTTGTTCCAGATGGTACACACTTTCTTCTCATCCGCCCTGGTTTGCCAGACTTTGGGTTCTCCTTGGAACCATATCCAAGGCCCGTATTATTCAGTGTACCTGCTGGTTTTGCTCTGCCAGAACAGGACTGAGAGCATAAGCCACAAGATCCAGGTAGGCTGATGCATCATATCATGGTCTTGTCGCAAACGGGTGATACAATAGTACGGTGACTGTCGTGTGTAGGTTGTATGTACTAGTCTTAGAAATTCTGCCCTGTAGTTCCTGGCTTTCTAGTGGATGCATCAGTTGTCCGAACTTCCTTATGTCGAGCGAGATACGCTGATGGCATCATATGCACCACTATTGTACCTGATTTGGACCTCCGAGTCGTCTGCGCCTCGCGCCGCCCTCGCTCTCCCGATATGCACGGACCTCCTTCCCGCCCACCTGCCCACCTGCCCGGGCGCCTTCGTCCTGACCCTCCTGACGTACCCGGCCCACACCTCGTTCACCGTGACCCTCGTCGTCATCCTCCCCTCAGGCTCCCAACGTGCACGCCCCGCACACCTTTGCCCTAACCTGGCCACCTCTCGCGACGCGCAGGGATACCCTCCCTCTCCGTTCTCATCCTCCTGACACGCGTGCACGCAGCCTGCCCTTGTACCCCCGCCCACCTTCCCGCCCTCACGGTGCTCACCTGGATGTCTCGCCCGACACACGCGCATGCATGTGGTCCCAATCACAACGCTGCAGCGTCCCATCCATACTTGGATCGAATTTAAGATGATTCGTTTTATTGATACTCGCAGGCAGGTTTTCTAAAGGAGCCAGTCGAACTGGTGTCTTCGATTCAACGAGGGATTCAGAGCGTTCCATGGATGAGATCCTTGCCAGTATGCAAGATACTATGTGCATCCGAGCCTTATCTTGTGACTGAAGTTAGGGGCTGGTGAGCTGTGTTGTCGATGGAATGATGGAAGATTGGCACACTTGGACCCGAAACGGTCGTGACCCACCTTGAGAACATGTCGCCATGATAGATGATCGATGATTGATTGATCTGATAGGTTCTGATCATATGCTCTCCCACCCCGGGCGTGCCCAGCTTATAACAATCAACGAATGATGAGATCTTAGAGCTTAGGTTGACAAGGACATCGTAGTTTTTACTCACATACGCTGAACATCTGTAGAGCAATGTGATCCCCGTAGTTACATCCAGTTGTCAACCAGAGCAGAATGCAAGCGGTGGAGTTTATTTCGCAAATGACCGAACCTGGCTCATTAGGTTCGTTTCCTCAGCAAGACACCTTGCTGATATATCTGCGTCTTGTAGCGTGGTGAAGTGGTGAGAGACTTGGAACCTGAGAAGAAAAGAAAGCCTCAAGATCTATCGCCGATCCCGGAGAGATTGGGCCTATATATGTTATCGACACAAGTTTGCCCCGCCATGGTGAGATTCCGCAATGACACGATCCTTACGGTGTTAAAAACAATCTTAATCAGCGCTGCACTGACTCGGATACGAAGAAGAGAAAGCAACTTCCTATAGCTCGCGGCAGAAGAAAAGCAAACTCGGTCGGCAGTTCTGTATGGCCGAACCAGTTGACCGAAGTTCCGGATCGACTATGCTGGTTTCGGGCCTGAGCTGCAACCTAAAGTATTGTAAGGATGCTCTCCGGGGAGATATGCGCGTAATATGCACGCATGAATAAATTGCGAAGGTAGTTTAGATGTGCTCGACAATCCGTTTCCTACACCTTTAGTAAAGCCACGAGGGATCTCGAGCGTGGTGACTGATGGGCCATGGCTCAACCATGCTCAACGAGAGTACCAGTGTGAAGGAAGGTGTTGCTTTCGTTGCCAACCGCAGTCAAAATGGAAGGCCTAACACGGCACCAAAATACATAACTGGCAAAGATGAAGGACTTTGAAGTGAAAAAAAAAAATAACACTAAAATCACTAGAGTTTGAGCGGCCGTTGTCAGCTTCCAAGCGACCTGTTCCAATCGCAATACGTTGATTGTTATGCCAAGACGATCAAAAATTGACTGATCTGTAGCATGAGGACCACGCCCGGAAAGGCGACTGAAACACATAAAATTCAATTCAAAGGGCCGAATGGAATACCCACAAACGTCAACTCTTCCGTCGCCAGAAATGAAGGTTTTGTCCTGGACGACTCTCCTGACCTCGATTGCCTTTGCCTCCGCGGTACCCGACTGCGTAATCAAGCAGATTCAAAACACCACGACGGTCACTCTACCTCAGGGGAACTTGACTATACAATCGAGTACTTGTGAATTCATAGATGAGACCAGCAAAGTGGCGAAGACACCCAATGCTAATGGAACCAATGTCTGTGGTCAATCACGTCAGTACTTTCCCGTTGTGCACGCTGGAACTGACGTTTCGACCTCCTTTTTATACTATAGACAAGGAGTATTGCTTTGAAGGAGGTAGTCAAGTACCGACCAAGACTGATTGCGATGTTCTTGCGCATTATATCGCGGACATGGAGGAGTTAGACCACATCCGGGTTGGAAACGTAAGTTTGATCCGCTTTCGCGGGGCTGGCCTAAATTTACGGACATGCCAGAGTTCGAATACCATGTCGCTCTGGTTTGGAACATGCCTCACCAGGTTCACGACCCATGACCACAGCTGGTTTCCGTGTCGATCTGACTGGGTAAGACTGTGTCTCTTTGTTCGCGTGGGTCAAATCGCATTGCGCTCACACACACCGATCGCGTACAGAGCACTCAGATCGGCCAAGTGGTATTTAAGTGTCAAACTGCAGTGGCCATTGCGAACAACGGATTTTGTGTGGCGGACGACTTCAGCTGGTTCATCAGGTCCGTTCGTCCGACCTTCTCCCGGATGAGACACAGCACTGATGAATTCGTGCCATGCTCTAGCGTTGAGAGAAATTACACTTCCAAAGGACATTAGAAAGGCGTCAATGTAGTCGGAACTTACGCGTGAGGCTTTCTCAAATTGGTGACCTCTCGTGAAAGAAAGGAGTTTAGGCGAGCGTTGGATTTCGTGCTGTACATATATAGTGGATCTCGCAATGATGTCCGAGTCAGGGTTCATACCTCTCGAGAGGCGGCGATGGTGGTGATGTGGTGGTGATAGCGTGTGGCGTCTCCGCTGTGTTTTGCATCCATGAATTCCGAATATGCAAATATGTAGAAAAAAATATGCAAATAGTACTACTATGGCGATGCAAAAAAAAATCATACTTGGCCAACATCCAGGCTCGACATCGATGGTCGCTGATATCGATCTCGGGTGAGCGCTGCGGAGGTACCGAAGGCATTGCCTCAAGAGAGATATTCGTACTAAGGATGTGCAAGACAGTGTGGTTCCGCTGTGGTTTCATACGCTTGTTCTTCTCCCATACTAAGCCGCGAGCTGGGCCAGAGGGATTCCGGGCACGACGGTGCCACGGACGAGAATGTGAGTGAATGCCGTCTTCGCCTTGAGACCGCACTACAGTAAGCACAGTCAGCCAGCGTAAAATTCACGATTGAGAACAGGCTCACGTGATTGCAGGAGACGAACCGGACGATTTTATATGCCAGAAATAACGACACACAGGCCGAAATGCTCGGTGGTAAAATCCTCGAACCTCCTCACTCCAACCAAAAAACCCAAAAATAGAGAGTGCACAAACAACATAAATCCATCGCATCAGTTCCACTCCAATAGCGATATTATGCACACTGTGCCAGGTGGCGGCCGGGTATCTATCAATGTGAGAGAATCCCGAATTTATGGAGGACCATGATACGTATGGGACGGGCTTAGTGCTGACCATGTTCGCAACGAGGTCCGACGTAGATCCCCATTGGAAGAGTGAAGATAATTTCTGCACTGCAAAATGCCACGAGGCGCCAATAGTATCCAGTTCTGGTGGAAACCGCTGTGCGAAGTGACTGAAATATTCCATTCGATTCCACTCGTATCAGAAAACTCCTGCGAAAGATGAGGACTGGTAGTTCATAGCTATCAGATTGGGGAAATGAGCCACTCGAATACTTAGTACTGACCTGCGTAGATGAAGCTGATCAAACCAAAGACGAGTGGCCACATGGCCACTAGGAAGTATTCGGCCATCGTATTGACAAGGACAGGATGACATCCAATTTGCTCGAGGATGATAAACCGACGAGGTTGAACGACATGCTCTGTTGTTTAACTCGGCTCGACTCGTCAAGACGCTGGTCGGGGGAGAAATGCCCACCTAGCGTCATCACAAGGCACGGAAACCCACATCCGATCAACAAATCAACAATAATTTCAATTCTCTCCTGCTCGGAGAGTCAGAACATTCTTTGCATGTCTTGATGAATATTTAAAAAAAAAACCAGAAATAACACTAAAATCACTAGAGTTTGAGCGGCCGTTGTCAGCTTCCAAGCGACCTGTTCCAATCGCAATACGTTGATTGTTATGCCAAGACGATCAAAAATTGACTGATCTGAAGCATGAGGACCACGCCCGGAAAGGCGACTGAAACACATAAAATTCAATTCAAAGGGCCGAATGGAATACCCACAAACGTCAACTCTTCTGTCGCCAGAAATGAAGGTTTTGTCCTGGACGACTCTCCTGACCTCGATTGCCTTTGCCTCCGCGGTACCCGACTGCGTAATCAAGCAGATTCAAAACACCACGACGGTCACTCTACCTCAGGGGAACTTGACTATACAATCGAGTACTTGTGAATTCATAGACGAGGCCAGCAAAGTGGCAAAGACACCCGATGCTAATGTAACCAATATCTGTGGTCAACCATGTCAGTACTTTCACGTTGTGCACGCTGGGACTGACGCTTCGACCTCCTTTTATACTATAAGACAAGGTGTATTGCTTGGAAGGAGGTGGTCAAGTACCGAACAAGACTGATTGCAACGTTCTTGCGCAGTATATCGCGGACATGGAGGAGTTAGACCACATCCAGGTTGGAAACGTAAATTTGATCCGCTTTCGCGGGGCTGGCATAAATTTACGGACATACCAGAGTTCAAATACCTTTTCATTCTGGCTTGGAACATGCCTCACCACGTTCACGACCCATAACCACAGCTCGTTTCCGTGTCGATCTGACTGGGTAAGACTGTCTCTTTGTTCGCGTGGGTCAAATTTCTTTGCGCTCACACACACCGATCGCGTACAGAGCACTCAGATCGACCAAGTGGTATCTAAGTGTCAACCTGCAGTGGCCATTGCGAACAACGGATTTTGTATGGCGGACGACTTCAGCTGGTCCATCAGGTCCGTCCGTCCTACTATTATCTCCCGGATGAGACACAGCATTGATGAATTCGTGTCATGCTCTAGCGTTGAGAATTGGACTTCAAAAGGATATTAGAAAGGCGTCAATGTAGTCGGAACTTACGCGTGAGGCTTTCTTTGGTGACCTCTCGTGAAAGAAAGGAGTTTAGGCGAGCGTTGGATTCGTGCTGTACAATATAGTGGATCTCGCAATGATGTCAGGGTTCATACCTCTCGAGAGGCGGCGATGGTGGTGATGTGGTGGTGATGGCGTGTGGCGTCTCCGCTGTGTTTTGCATCATGATCAGTGAACACGGAAAAGAAGGTTTCCCCAAATCCGGACCTCAGGTTATCGATGTCAGTCACCGGTGTCACCTGTGAGCAGTCGTTTACAGGCGATCATTGTAAGCATCTAAGGCCTATCAGACAATCAATATGTACTAGTAGTGCTATGTAAGTACACGGCGGGGAGACAAGAACAAGCGAAACTTTGCGTCGAAACAGCCATGAATTCCGAATATGCAAATATGTAGAAAAAAATATGCAAATAGTACTACTATGGCGATGCAAAAAAAATCATACTTGGCCAACCAACATCCAGGCTCGACATCGATGGTCGCTGATATCGATCTCGGGTGAGCGGTGCCGGAGGTACCGAAGGCATTGTCTCTAGAGAGATATTCGTAGGATGTGCAAGACAGTGTGGTTCCGCTGTGGTTTCATACGCTTGTTCTTCTCCCATACTAAGCCGCGAGCTGGGCCAGAGGAATTCCGGGCACGACGGTGCCACGGACGAGAATGTGAGTGAATGTCGTCTTCGTCTTGAGACCGCACTACAGCAAGCACAATCAGCCAGCGTAAAATTTATGATCTTTGGACATCGCTCCGTGTGCTACGAGGAGAGGATGGCAGTGAGAGAGGATGGCAGTGAGCTGAGAGTGGGCGGGCGGAGCGCAAAGCGCTCTCTGGCCCGGGACGGGAGCCCGAGTTGCCGGGTATGGTGAGCTGCGAGGGTGGGTGGGAACACCTCGCCGGTGCGTGTACCCGAAAGTCGGGATCGCGCGCTCCGGACCCCAGGGGGGTGAGCTGCGAGGAGCCGGAATGGGAAATGGAGGCAGGGTGTGGTGGGTGGGTGTGCTGAAACGGGCTCGGACGAGCACTGCAAGGCGGATGAATGACGTGGTGGAGGCGAGAGAGGAAGCGCCGAAGCGGTGCCTCTCGCTTGCGTCGCTTGTCCGAAGACCTTGCACTAGGTGGCTTCACTCGTGCCTCACTGCACCACAGTTCGACTCTTAAAAACAGAACTCACGTGGTTGCCGGAGACAAACCGGACGATTTTATATGCCAGAAATAACGACATACAGGCCGAAATGCTCGGTGGTAAAATCCTCGAACCTCCTCACCCCAACCAAAAAAACCCAAAAATAGAGAGTGCACAAACAACATAAATCCATCGCATCAGTTCCACTCCAATAGCGATATTATGCACACTCTGCCAGGTGGCGGCCGGGTATCTATCAATGTGAGAGAATCCCCAATGTATGGAGGACCATGACACGTATGGGACGGGCTTAGTGCTGACCACGTTCGCAACGAGGTCGTAGATCCCCATTGGAAGAGTGAAGATAATTTCTGCACTGCAAAATGCCACGAGGCGCCAATAGTATCCAGTTCTGGTGGAAACCGCTGTGCGAAGTGACTGAAATATTCCATTCGATTCCACTCGTATCAGAAACTCCTGCGAAAGATGAGGACTGGTAGTTCATAGCTATCAGATTGGGAAAATGAGCCACTCGAATACTTGGTACTGACCTGCGTAGATGAAGCTGATCAAACTAAAGACGAGTGGCCACATGGCCACTAGGAAGTATTCGGCCATCGTATTGACAAGGGCAGGATGACATCCAATTTGCTCGAGGATGATAAACTGACGAGGTTGAACGACATACTCTGTTTTTCTCGACTCGTCAAGACGCTGGTCGGGGGAGAAATGCCCACCTAGCGTCATCACAAGGCACGGAAACCCACATCCGATCAACAAATCAATAATAATTTCAATTCTCTCCTGCTCGGAGAGTCAGAACATCATCCTTTGCATGTCTTGATGAATATACCTCTTTTTTATGGACCCATGTCCGCTCGAACTTCGTCGCGTGGTAAAGGCGACGGACCATGCAACACGACGATGCGGCAACGCCAACACTACCTCCAACGAGATAGCGAGCGCCTCGACAACAGACTGTTAGGATCATTACGACACAAACCAACTAGAGGTCTTACTTATGTCGCACCACACAGGTGCCCAGTTGATCACATTATCGCTCCAGACGATGGCGTTGACGAACCACACGAGGCACCCAATAGTTATCAAAAGCGAGTACATGTACCTCCCCGTATTGATTGCTGCATTAGATAAAATCAACGAATGATTCAAATACGACTTTGACGAGAACGACTCACATTGTAGACGCTGACGGGACAACGGAAGCAACGTAAAACCCACTAGGAGGAAACCCACGAACAAAAAGGCAGGAAGCACCTGTTTGGGGAGAAAGCCCCGCCATGCCAGAGTGTTGGTGTATGTGGTAGGAGGAAATCCACGAAAGAAATTCCTTAAGAGCAGAAACTCTGCTGGCAATCCGATGTGAGTCATGGCTCAAGCGCTTACTTGTGATGGCCCATCGGGAGGTCGACTGAAGGTTCAGGTAACTTCTGTGACGGCATTCTACTTGTGACCCTTATGGCAGCCCACATCCAGTGGCAAAATGGTGTAGTCCCGTTGCGGGGGGAGCCTAGAAAATACTTTACAGCAGCCTGAGGCAGACTATGCACACCTGCGGCCAAAGTAAACACAAGCTTCAAAAATATGGCTGCATTGTTCCGGGTCAACGTCAGCCATTTCGAATGCAGTGCATACAGCTTGGCGGCCAGTGATCTTCTCGTCATTGGAATGTGGCAGAGTGTCGTTGAACCTTCCAAGCTTGTTTATCTGACCTATTACAAATGGGATGCGTCCCAGTCCGTCAGCAAATATTACCGTTATATGGTACAGGCAGAGTCCAGACAGATTTACGAGAGCTCGCTCATTGTTTGGCAATGACTTCGTTTCGGGAAGTGGCAACCTCTTCTCTTCATTATTTAGGTTAGGTTCAAAGCTACGGCATAGGTCAGTCAATAGTTCCGCCAATATCAATATCTAAGACCTGTGCTCCACAGAACTGCTTGACCTTATCGGAAAAGAACCATAATTGGTCTCGATTGACGGTGGTAAGCGCTTGCCCTCCAGATCGAGGAATGTCTAGATGCTAAGAAAGTGGTTATCTACTATCACTCACCAAGGTCTGAGCCACCCCACTAGTTGGCTGGTCACAAAATGTCACAGACAGTAACCCATTACCACACTGTATAATTTAAAGCTCCGCTCGCGAGACTTGAGAGTTTCTATGAAGCCAATAGACATCGTCATTAGGAATGTGTGGCTATGTAAGTAAAGTCCATACTCCGCTTCGGCAGTCCTCGGCATGGCCATCACGGGCGTGATTCTGCTCGTTGTCACACTTTTTTCTATCTCTACGAATACTGCATGGATTGACGCAGTTTAACTTCATACCACCTAAGAATGTACTCTATATGATGTATAATTGAAGGGACAATATGTTGTAAGAGGGATAATGGTGGTTTTCAGAAACCGGCCAACTAGTGGGGTAGCTCAGACCTTGGTGAGTGATAGTATTCGTAGGCAGCGCAAATTACCTATCAGTCGGGCTTCGACTACAATATTGGGGAGTCAGACCTGGACTTGACATATGGCAATGTCGCTACTCACTGGCAAGCGAACAGTGACGCTTTACCAAACTGGTGATATGGTTGAGGGTGAGATCTTGAGACATGTACCATATGACAAGCTGCCATTATGGACTTCCATTTCAATGCCGAAGACCTCGTCGTCTAGGTCGACTGCGAAATAGAGGGTGTCGAGGTAGGTGCATCATTCACTAGCAAAAATTCAATATGCAGTGGTGATTCGCCGGACTCTCCGCGGACGCTCAGCGTCACAAGCGTTCAAGTGTCCTAGCTCCAAACAAATATCATCTGTTGCTCTCGAGAATTTGAAATTTTCAGGAAAAGTATCCGTGCTTCAAGACTCCCTAGCCCGCTTCCTCCGCCTGCCTCCGCCAGCGTCATCCCGACGCGCCGTACTGGCAGCCGCCAGCGACACGGAAGATCCACCCCCGACGGCACCCCTGCGCTGAGCCTCGACTGCCCTAGCCACGGCCTGGCGCCGCACCTTTTCCGGCACCTGCTCCCAATACAATTCTTCCCTCTTTCCCTGGATCAGCTCCATCGCGATCGACCTATCTCCGGGAACGGGCTCGCGCCCCGCAGCGTCCAGTCCGTCTGCCTGCGCTTTCCTCTGCGCGTCAAAGTACGTCATCAGACGCGTCGCGTGCTGTGGCGACGCGAGACGAAGGTAGCACTAGCATACACGGAAGTAACGCTCAGTTTCCCTGTGGAACGGGGGGTGATGAACACTCACGGAGTCCATGCCCTTGGTAAAGTCGACGTAATCGAGACCAGCGGGCGCTTGACCTCGACCTTGGTCGCCGTCGCCATCGTCTTGTAACGCTTGGCCAAAGAGCGATTTGAGAGTGGTCTTGTTCGTCTCCGGGTGAACGTTGCGTGCGAAGACAAGGCAGTCGAAGGGGTAAGGCAGCGTAGCTGTCATCTGCCTCTGCCTCTGCGTTTGCATTTGGGCTTGGGCTTCGGCCTCGAATTCAAGTTCAGTCGCGCCTTCGCCCGGGTGACGTATTTCACTCTGCGTGCGTGCCATCTCGTCCACGAGATGGTGCTTATAGATGAGATACTCCTCGTTGAGTTTGTCCCAACGCGCCTTGGAGATGGCTCGTAGCCCATACTTTTGTGCCTCTTTCACGGCAGGCGGTATGTCTGCTTCTTCAATCCCATCAGGAACAAGTAGACGGCGCCGCTTCCAAGGCCACGCGCGCAGAACCGCCTCGAGATGTGATTGGGTTGAAAAGGTCACAAGGGCGTACCCTTTGCATTTTGGAGTGTCCCCGGGTTTGTCGAGGTAGTGGGGAGGGAGCGCAACGTTTTGAACGTATATGCGTGGTTCCGAGTCTGAGGACGGTAAGAGTAGTGTTTCGGTGAAACGGGCGATGCCCCCGACAGTGCGGTACTGTGGTGGTATGCCTTCCTAAAAGGAAAAAAAGGGTGATGGGTCAGATACCTCACGGGAAGGTGAAAAAGACGAGACGAACCATGTACGCCGTCATGTCTTCCCATCGGGCACGCGTCCAAACTCCTGATGGACAACTGGGCAAGGTCTGCCAGTCTCTCCGTCGTACTTCGTAGCCACCTACGTCTTTCTTTCTGGAGGTTTTTCCAGTGCCATACCAGACAGACGAAGAGGGTGCAGAGGAGAAAGAGGAGAGACGCATCCGAACCTCGAGCGTATGGCTCGTGTGCGTACGGAGGGCCTTGACCACCTCCGTCTCGGATGGTTCGAGTTGACCGCTGCTCAGTGCTAGTGACCCGCGAAAGGGGGCTCTACGGAGGAGGTAGTTGATGGGCACAACTGCATGGCGTTATTGCGAGCAAGGAAGAGAAAAGAGAGGAAGACGTACATCCAGCCTCGCCGGGGGAAGTGTCATCGCTTAAACATGCGTCGAGTTTCCAACGCAAGTCTGGGTCGAGCCAGATGTTGTAGTCGGATAGGGCGAGAGAGATGAGGGCTGCGATGTCCTGGGAGATGGTGGACTGCTTTGACTGGGCTGGTTCGAGCGCCTTTTCTTTGCCCTTGGTGTGGTCATGCGAGTCTTCTGTAACAGAGTCTTGGTCGTCCGTCGTTGCGTCGGGCGTTGCAGACGACGACGACGGAGACGGGGATGGAGAATGTCTGGCTATTCCATTCCATGGTTTTGAGCGCTTGGTGACGATCCGTGGAACAAACGCAAATGAGGTTGACATCACAAAGTTCTACTAAAAGTATTATTCTAGTTCCCGCCTCAACATCCCGTTTATCTTCGTCGACCTGCGAGAGCGGTCAGCACACCGTCGATACACTGTACAATGAAAGATCCGATTGCAAATTACGACCCTCATCCAGCTGTTTGGGTCGATATCGCAGTACAGCGGTTAAATTCACCACCGAAACGCTTCCCGCAACTACGGGAGGTTTACTGGGTGGAAACGCAGCTCGGGGACGCGATACCGCAGCTGTCGGGCGTGTGCCTGATATCGTCTTGGGTGCTTGAGCTGAGAACGGGACTAACCTGAGATGGTGGCGACGGTCAAAGACAAGAAGGGAATATCGATATCTCTATCCGCTCTCGTGATCATGAACACCTCATGATACAAGGTACCGTATCCATTCTTCAAGCAATCTTCTATTTCTGATTCCAACCATGTCATCTGCATCCCCTCCAGAGCCCGACGTGAAGGGGAACTTGAATGGCGACTCCACGTCCAACGAGATCCTCAAATCTACGGTGCTTATCGCATCGGTAGAAAAAGACGAACCACTGGTTACCAGAAGAGAGCTCTGGAGCTACTATCGTATGTCCTCCCTCCCATAGTCCGCGCCTTCTCCGTTTCTGACGCCGACACAGTCTATTACAATGGCGATAACGTAACGTCTCTCTACATCTCGTGTTATTCTCCATTCTCACTCCGTTCCACAGGGTGTCGGTCCTCTTGGCTATACCCAGACGTTGTTCCAAAGCCTTGCTACCAGCGCTGGCTACGATCCCTCCCTCGGACCAGGCTCGACTTGCGCTCCCTCGGGCCAATGCGTCCTCCCCTGGATGGGTAGTACTAAGTCCATCGCGAGCATCGTCCTTATCGCCAACGGCATCAGTTTCGCCATCATGACCGCCATATTTACCACGATAGGCTCCGCCGCCGACTATGGCACGTTTGGTCGCTGGCTTTTGTTCGCCGTGACGCTCGTATGCTGGGCTGCGCAGTATGCATGTATGGCGCTCACCTGTGCGTAACCGTCTATTTGAGGTTGTTGCTCACTGAACAGTCGTCGTCTAGCTCCGACTCGCTGGAGACTCGCGATGGGCCTTTTTATCGTCGGATTCGTCTCCTACGGGGCGACGCTGGTCTTCTACGCCGCTGCGTTTCCCCGCTTGGCTAGGAATACCCCTCGCTCGCGCAGCTTGCGTGAAAAGTATGAGAATGGTGACATTTCCGTCGAGGAATACGAGAAGGAGGAGTCGCTCGAGAAGAATAGGATCAGTAATATCTCTACCGTGGGTGCAGATGTGCGCAATCTGTGACTATATGCTTATGTCGCACAATCAGGTGCACAGTAACATCGGTTATGTGGTCACATACCTCTTGAATTTGGCCCTCCTCCTTCCGCCCAAGACCGCCAATGATCCCAAGGTTGACAACTATACCCTCGTATTGTGCGTTCTTTCCTCCTTTCGAATGGGCCCGTCATTTGATCTGCCATAGGGATAATTCGTATTGGGTTGTGCTTGGAATTTGGTGGTGTATGCGTCGACCATTTGGAGATTTATAGATGACTGATTATTGGGCATAGTTATATACCAATCACCTCGCCCGGGTCCTCCTCTTCCCAAAGGCGAGAGCTACTTTACCATAGGATGGAAGCAGGTGACCTATGCGGTTCTATTGCCCGCTACGGGGCGCGCTTACATCACGTATAGATCTGGGCGGCTCTCAAGACTTACAAACACTTGCCGTACACCTTTGTATATCTTGTTGCGTTTTTCCTTTTGTCAGATGCAAGTATTCTCTATTCCGACACTGCAAACTTGACTAAATGCTGGTCCTTTAGGGTCTTAATACTACTGGCACCCTTGTGTCCATCTGTCAAAATGACAAATTCAACTTTTCGTTCTTGCAGAGCACCTATCTTGGTTTGTCGCAGGCGATCACTTCGACCCTCAGCACTCTCGCGTTCTGGTATATCCAACGCCATTGGAAGATCAGCACAAAGAAAATGGTTCGTTAATTCGATGTTCATGCTGAGACTGATTGTGATCATTCCTGTAGTTTGTTATCACCAATGTCGTGACGATTCTGATCCCACTCTGGGGTATGATTGGCATATGGACCCAGAAACTTGGGTAGGTCACGATTACATCTGCTCTTGTCTGGATAATGACGCGTATCTTGTTCAAGGTTCCACAATGTTTGGGAGTTTTGGTGAGAAGGTTTCGAGGCACCTGCATACTGCTCACTGATCCAACTCAGGGCGTACAATGTCGTGTTTGGTCTGTTCCAAGCGCCGTACTACGCCTTTTCGCAAACGATGATGGCAGAGCTCAGCCCACCCGGGTTCGACAACATGGTGCGTTCTCGATGCGTTCTTCTGTCCAAGATGCTGATCCGGGGACTGGTAGTTTTTCGGCCTGTTCGGTCTTTCCAACCGTGCCTCGTCCATGATGGGGCCGTATGTCGTGCAGGCGATCATCGAGCAAACGCAGGATAATTGGAAAGGGTTTCCGTTCCTGTTTGCGATCTGCACTGTTGCGTCTCTGGTGATATGGTTTGGCGTAGATGTTGGCAAAGGGAGACGGGATGCTGTGAGGTGGGCAGCAGCGCAGCGTAAAGCAAGCGATTGAAGTAGTACCACGTGACCAATAAGGCTTTTTGTTAAGGACGTCGAGCATGTCGAAAAGAGGCACGTCCCCGCCTGGAGAAGGTCAACTCGTCAAGCGAGCACGTTCGAATACCCCACCCCGTAACCAACTCGTCATCTCCTCGTCCGGCGATGACCGCCAAAAAGGCCTCGTTCGCAGCGTCAAGCGCACCAGCAATCTTGAGGCACCCATTATTAGCCTGAGCGGCGCGCATTCGGTGAGGCATCAATGTCTTCTGTGAAACTACGTCTTGACGCACGCCAGGCCGAGATATTAAGCTGTCGATTCGATCCTACGGGACAAAACATTGCTGCATGTTCGGCGGACAGAAGTGTTTGTGCGTCCCATCCTTGCTGACTCGCATATAGCCCAACTGACGTGTCGTCCAGCTCTCTGGCGGACCTATTCCCCAAACACCAACTACGGCCTTATCTCGAGCCTCCACAAAGCCCCCATCCTCGACCTCCACTGGTCTCTCTGCTCGCCCACGCTCTACACCGTCTCCGCAGATCAAGTCCTCAGTCTGACGGATGTCACCACCGGGCAGCGCATTAAGAAGATCCGCGCCCACCGCGGGATCATCAACTCCCTCGACCGGACGATGGCAGGCGGGGCGGGCGTCGAGCTCCTCGCGACCGGCTCGGACGACGGAACGGTGAGAGTATGGGACGGCGAGGGAAGCAAACAGAGCGTCGCAGTTTGGGAACTCGGGTGTCCAGTGACGGGCGTATGTTGGAGTGCGGACGGACAGCATGTATACGTGGCCGCGTTGGACAATGAGATTCATGTGCGTTGGTTGTGCCTTGCTTTGCTTTTTTCTGTCTCGCTCACCCCGACGGACAGGTGTACGACATACGCAAGAACGAACAAGTGTACACGCTCACGGGACACACCGACACGCCGACCTCGCTCGCGCTCTCCCCGAACGGATCCTTCCTCCTCTCGCCCTCTTTCTCCTCTCAAACTATAGTTCACGACGTCCGTCCCTTCTCGCCCTCCCCGGTGCGCATACACCGCGTGCTCCAGGGCGCACCGGCCGGGTTCGAAAATACGCTGCTCAAGGGCGCGTGGAGCAGGGACGACGACGGGAAGCGGGTGGCGGTTGGCGGGGCGGATCGGATGGTGTGTATCTGGGAAGTCGAGAGCGGGCGGGTGTTGTACAAGGTTCGTCCATTCTTTCTTATAGGCGCTCGAGAACTGATGTATGCGCGTTGGGTAGCTTCCCGGACACAAGGGGACCGTGACGGCGGTCGATTTCCATCCAAAAGAGCCCATCAGTGAGTTACACGCTTGACATGCGCCTCGTCGCTTACGCATAATGCGACAAACAGTTTTGACGGCAAGCAAGGACGCGACGCTGTTGATGGGAGAGATCGAAGAAAGTTTGGTAATATGAGGGTGCCTTTTCTTCTCTGTTTCAATAAGTATCGCAAAAGACACTGAAATTTGCAGCGAAGAAAGTAATTACAGTGATGATCAGCTCATGTCGAACGTATGTCTATATGCCCATCGTGTTCTCTATGCAAGTCGCCACCTTTTGTGCCACGTCCTGCTCCAAATGGCACCGCTTCGTCAGAACGCGCACCAAATCCTTGCCCTTGGGGAACCCAAAACCGAGGAGCCCGCTCAGCTCACTCAGCAACCGACTAAGCCACGCCTCGGACGGCATCACGAACTTGCCCTGGTCGGCGTACCGCCAGAGTAGCTCCTGCACCGCGCTCCGCGACTCGACGTACCTGGGATGCTCAGCCAGCGCAGTGATGCACGCGTGCCCGCAGACGCGTATCCCGTCTCTTTCGAGCTTCCTCACATTGCGCGTCCACCAGTCCTCCATTTCGTCTGGCTCCCGCTCGAGGTGTGTTATCGCGAGCGCGATCGGCACCTGCTTCTTGCCCAGCACCTCGTAAAACAGCCGGTAGTTGCTCTGCATCGTCGTTGTCATGCGGTTGCCGCGGATGCAGAACAGAAAGAGGCTGATCCCCCCCGAGGCGGATAGTCGTCCGACCAGCTCGACCGCTCTTTCGATCGCGGCCGTGTACCCGCCGCTTGACATCTTAGGGTCCTCGGGCTCCTCCAGCCCAACGGTGTCCCAGAGTCGGACCGTCGTTGCGCCGAGCTGGAACTGGTGCTCAGTTGACTGGAATGTGCACGCGGCGCTATCAGGCGAGACCTGAGAAATCTGCCACCCCGCGAGGAGATTGACGAGGGAGGACTTGCCAACGCCGGTCTCGCCAAAAAGGACGACGTGGAGGTCTTGCACGGGGACGCTACGCGGGGTGAGGGCGTGGTCGATGACGAGATCGCGTACGAGGCGCTGGCATTCATCGCGGCGCCTTGGTATCGGCGGATGCGCGTCGTCGGCGAGGGTGGTGATGCAGGCATGTCCAGAAAACCTCATGTCCTGGTCTGACATGCTGCCAGAGTTGGCGTGCCACCACTGTTCCATGGCGGTGAGAACGTCAGGCGTGTTGATGTCAGAGTTGAGCTCGAGCCCAGTGACCACAGCGACGAGGGGGGCATCGGGACAGAGGCTGTCGCGGAGCGCCATGATGGTGTCATAGGTCTGTTTCATGCTCTTGGTGATGCGCCTGCCTGGGAAGCAGAGGATGAGGAGGTGCACGCCCGCATCGCGACCGAGTTCAGTGAGGAGGGATCGCGCAGCATTGTATGCGTGCTTGGCGGGGGTGCTGCCGACCGGGCCTTGGCCGAGTCCCGGAGTGTCCCAGAGACGAAAGGTCTGTGTTTCAAAGAGGCTCCAGTCGTGATAGCTCGTGCTGGAGGTGACAGCGCGTGCGCTGTTCTCTGTGACGGCGCTATCTGCGCCGATGACCAGATTGATGGTCGAGCTTTTTCCAACGCCAGTTTGGCCGACGACGACGACGTTGCGGGTGAGCTTGAGTGGGAGATTGGATAGGGAGTTGGATATGCGTATGGGCCCCCCGAGAGCGGCGGCGTGTGGGAGGGCGTGATCGATGAGGAGATTCCGCGCGAGGCGTTGGGAGGCGACGTAACGGCCCTGCATGGGTGGATGACAGTCATCGGCGAGGGTCGTGAGACACGCGTGACCGCACAACGCCGTCATTTTACGTAGCTCTTTCATGTTTTCCGACCACCATGTCTCCATGGACGACGCTATGTCGTCCTTGTCGCACCGTTTCTCGAGCTCGGTGATGACGGCGACGAGAGGGATCTGCGGGGACACCTGGTCGCGAATGCGGAGTACGTCATCATAATTCTGGTGCATGCCCTTGGTGACATGGTTGGTGCCGCGCATGCACAAGATGAGGAGGTGCACGCCGTCTTCCTTGGAGAGCACCTTGAGGAGTGCGCGGAGCTCGGCCTGGGCATCCTTGGGCGAGACCTTGCCGAATGAGCCTTCGTTGAGACCGGGGGTATCCCAGAGGTGGAACAAGTGTGTGCGACTCGGTGTTTCCCAGTGGTGGCACTTTGGACGTAGGGTGACGCCGCAGGCGTCGTTGGCGATGTCCGCGACGATACCGCCGGCGATAAGGTTGATGAAAGAGCTTTTGCCGACGCCTGTCTCGCCTGCGACGACGATGTTGCGGGGTAGAAGATGGGAGCGGGGTCCAGGGGATAAGGGGATGCTTTGCGTCGGACAAAAGGCGATACAAAATAAGACAATAAGGTCGTGTCAGTCATTGGACTGTGGACCTACCTGGATTGGCCGTCTGATCTCGCCATCGGCGTTGGCGATGTGTGGTGAGGAGGCGAAGGAAACGAGGGTACGAAGGCCCTTCAAACTAGCCTCTTGGCGCGGAGGCAAGGGAGCATTAATGTACTGTGCTGCAGGCGCAGGGCAAGACTCGTGTATGATATGAATCAAACTGGAATGAAGGAGAAGGCCGTATCACGTAACTTTTCGCGGCACTTTTCGGTCCGGTACACACACTCAGAACGCGACCTAACCGTCAAACGATGGACAACCGGGAACGGGTCGACGTCTCCACCATTGGTGGAAACGCCTCTCGAGACCTCAAACAATCCCTCGTCGGCCTCGTTGCTTCCGAAGCAAAGCTGAACAGGATTAGAGGTACGCGCGGGTTTGAGCCCGGGATCGCCTCTCGCATCGCGTGGAACGAAGTCTCCGTCATACCCAAGGCGGAGGAGCCGGAACGACTCGAGGGTCGGGTGGTGTGCGAGATCGTTGTCCAAGAAGGTGTGTCTTTTTTGTTCCAGGACGCTGTGAGCAGTATGCGCCTTGTCGCTCACCAACTCTTCTTTGTGGGCTTCTCTGTCGATTGTCCTGGGTCGGTCACACGCTCAGACATGCTCAACGGACGCGGAACGATCCACGGCGCCTGTTGCGCGCTGCTCATCGACAAGTGCGTATTCCTCTCCGCCGTCCGACGACCCCGAGTGTCACCCTTGACCTCCTTCGCAGCTGTTCGTCCTTTCCCATCGCCCTCCTTAATATCGTCACCACTGGTCAAGCCGACCTCGGCGTCTCCCAGTCCCTCAACATCCTGTACCACTCACCCGCCGTTGTGTGCGCCCCCTTTCTTTCTTTGTTTTCGTTTGCCGCTGCGCGTCAATAGATAATTTGCTCACGTCTCTTGTCCTCACCCACAGGGACGACAAGTTGCGCGTCGTCAGTACTACGATCACGCTCGGCACCCGCATGTTCTCGTCGCGTTGCGAGGTACGTCTGAGGGCCCGCCTATTACCCTCACATGCCACACCACCGGCTGACACCCCCCTCTTTTCTCTCTTCTGCAGGTCTGGAACGTCACCAAACACCGACTAGTCGCGTCGGGCGTACACACTAAGATGATCGCTTCCCCACCAAAAACGCCAAGCAAGCTTTGACAGACGACCATCACTTTCTCGAATACACGCATTTTTTCTTTTGTTTCCTCGATGACATGAGATGGTAAGGAAAACAAACCAAAAAAAATGAGGAGAGGGAACAAAAGGATTTTGCGGGATGAATTTACTGACTTGGGGTGAAAAAAATTGGAATATTCAGAACAATCATGCACAGAGTTGACATCCAAACTGTCCTTCCCTCCGTCTCCGACCACCTCTTTTTCCCCCAAAATGATGTCGGTGAATAGTGAAGGTGTCGCCAGCAGGCCGGTCAAAATCATCCGTTGCACTCACTCTTGATTATCCCTTCCATCTGTCCAGCCACTGGTTCCTTGGGGACGGACAATGGGGTAGGATTGGACCAGACTGACAATTATATCTTTACTATTATTGGTATGTAGTATCATTACACTCTTGGCACATGCCATGATGATGTTCAACCATCCTGTGACAGTTATGACGGAACTTGAAATCTATCAGAGATTCTAGATGGTGTCAGTACATGCTCATCCACTCCACATGCTTGTGCTGATCATTGTACTTGTGTTGATCAACCTCAACCTATCTCCCCTGTCATGCACAGTTGCAGTAACCCCTGTGTTAGTGAGTTTGAAAGAAAAGAAACTGCCAAAAATGTGATGTTTTGTGGCAGTTGTAGTCTAGTGAGAGAATTAGAATTTGCAGTAGTCTAGTGCATCAGTGATGGTGAAGATAAAGAGGAACAGTGAGGATGAGCTCTGTGATGAGCAATGACATGAGGAGGGGTGAGCAGAAACAGACAGTAAATGTGTGGGATCCATAGATGTATTTTTCAAACTAAGTACAAGGTCTTTATAGTCCTGGACATATTCCAAGACTCTGTAACTATATTGAAAGTATAAGTTTCAAATAAGAATGACCAAACAAACTAAAACATAAGTGAAAACAAGGATAATTGGAAAAAGGGAAGAGTTGCTGGTCTAAAGTGATGAGTTGCTGGGTGGTATAGTAACAGTAGTCCAGTTGTACAGGACTGCTAAGCAATATTATGAAAAATGGACTGTGGGAACAAGAAAGAGGGGTTCTTGGAAGCATGAAAAGAGGAGTTTATAAACATAGAGGCATACTGTGCTCAGGCTCTACAGTGTGATAAAAATGAGAGAAAGAGACATAAATTTGGGTTCAGAGTAGAGTACAGGACTTGATAGTTGTTGTAGCGAACACTATCAGGAAGCCTTGATGGGAGGCGATGCAATGAGTATGAGGGTGCAAGTCACTGTTTACTTGCCTAGTGTCATTCACTAGTGGCCAATTGGAGGTGCCATCTATGGTAAAGGTTCTCAAGTATAAGAGTAAAGTGAGGGAAGCTCAATTGATAGTAGGTGTTAAGAACCAGTACCAAAGAGAACTAGACTGGGGGTCTAGGCCTCCAAGGATCAGCTATTTATATTGCTATCTATTATGCATGCACCACATGAGGGCTGGCACATATCCATGGACTTACTAAATAATAAAGACTATTGAGGCTATGTTAATAAACAAGGTATCAATGAGGATGTGGCAGCCTCATGTCATATGCTGGGAGAAATAGAAAACAATCATAGGAGTGTGGTTGGAAGACCACTGATCAGATCATGGCAGATATATAGATATATGAAGGTCAATGGAAGAAGGATTGGGAGATCTATCAAGATACTCGAGATCACCATGAGATGAGATTAGGGCTTACAAAGGAAGATGAATGCCTGATGGATGCCTATAAGTAGGAGTATCAATAAAAGGGAATAGTGAAGGCAACCTCTATCCAAGAAGGACTATGGCACCTCAACAAATACAAAGACAAGTGGAGGGGACGAGTATAGGTTAGAGGGAATCCAACCAGAACAAGACTGGCTTGTTTGGTTGCTGCATTCAAGCATTTATACTACTAACAGGTGTGCACAGACCAAATTAGGGCTGGTCTGGATAAGCTATGCTAACGTATATGATAAGTGTTCAGCAAGTGGTATGAGAATAAAGGTACAAGTCATGTGATGCTGACTAAGCAGGTCACGTGACCTCAAAAAGGGAGAAGTGAAAGATGAAAGATAATGCTTATGTAAGCAGTCACATGACTTCGAAAAGTGGAAAATGAAGCAGTTTGTAACAATACCCCCTTACTAGGCTTGAGATACCAGATCAAGCGGTGGTTGAACCAGAGGAAATTAATAATAGGAGTGGAAAATAAACTGTCAAATAAAGCACGATTCATTTTTAGATGGTGGGGAGCTGAAGGTTTCCTCTTGTGAAAATCATTGATAGCTGCCTGAGCTTTCTTTAGTCCGGAGGTGGGTTTCCAAGTTCTGTCGCTCTCATCATATTCTTTCCAATATACCAGATACTGGAATCCGCGACCAATAGGACTAATCGACCTCAAACTCTTCAGTGCCTTCATCATTGACAAGCACAGGTCCAGGACGAACGACTGGTTGTCCGGGCAATGGTTCAATATAGGGTTTGACTCGAGAGACATTGACAATGTGGCGAGCTTTCATGGATTTTGGGAAGAGTAATCCCACACTATTGGTATGAACTTCTATAATTTGATCAGGACCGATCCAGTGTTCTGTTAATTTACGCGATGGGTGTTACGCTTGGCTCAGATAAAGATGAGCGTAGGCCTTGTGGTCGAGGGATGAAGGGTACAAGGTGGTTTCTCACGAATGGAGAGGGCACAAGGAGTCATTGATAGATGATGATGAAGATGCACTCAATTGAATGAAGAGTGACTGACACGAAGGTATACAAGGGAGCGTTGACTCAGAAGTACAACAAGGACTTATCGAGAGGGGTCTCACTGAAGAGAAGGACGAGGAGGCTGGATTGCAAGTAGGTAGTTACAAGGCAGATCTAGCTTAGTGTACAACAATGAGAGAGACGGGTTTATATAGTACAGGGAAAGGAAGGTCATAGAAGATCATAGAAGGGCAGTTAGTAATCCACAGTACAAGGTGAGTCATATAGAAGCAAGAGGAATCTGATGGAAGGAAACACTGACATGGCAAGTGCAATAGGAACAGATGGTGAGTAAAAGGGTATGAGTCAGCGTAAGAGAAAAGAAAGGTCGGCGTTGAGAGTCAAACGCAGCGACTGGTAGTCCAAGAGAGAATTGAAGATAAAAAGAAAAAGAGAAAGAAAAGAGCAAGTCATAACATTACCCCCCTACTAGATTCGAGTTTCCAACGACAAATCAATAATCTCCGTGGGTGTAGTTGGACTCTGTGGTATTGATGTAGGCCTGATCGTTAGGGTCTGTCATGGGTATGGGTGCGGGTACTGGCTCTGTGTACCCGTACCCCAACCCGTATCTACATGGTGGGTTTCCATTCCATGCAACAAAAAAAGCTATGCTAGAACATATGTAACTATCTGTCACTACTAACTTAAAAACACCACCTGACAGAATTTTCAATGTAGCTACAAAGAGAAATAACACCGTGAAACAAAAAAATTGCTCATCTGTGTTGATGAACACCATCATCACAGTCTCCCTCTAGGGCCTCTATTGCCATGACCCCACCACCACCAAAGTGAGTCCCGAGGTTGACTGAAAAGGCCAGGGAGGCCATGATTGATAAGGTCCTCACAGTCCGAATGCCTGGCACGAACAAGCGGAGACTCAGTGGAGGGTCCAACCAAACGGTAACTACTGCAGACCCACCTATACCATTCACACAGGTTGCAAAGTGGGCCCGCCGAGTCACAGACTCTGCAGAGGTCGAGACCAAGCCTGAACTTGAAGCAAGAACAGCGGGCAACGGCACGGGCAACGGCCTGCACACACGCTCACTGAGCCTTGAAGAAATACCGCCTCCAGGCAATGACTCCAAAGAGACTCCTGACGAGGAGCTAAGTCCATCTGTTCAGCTTCAACCTATCAAATGAAGGCTAAATGTTATTGTAGAATGCCTACAAAAAGAATGGACATCACCAATATACCAGTTCTTCGAACCGACACTGGACATCAAGATCATTGATGGTCGCTGTATCCACGTATTCAAGTGAGACGCTCCAAGCTGCCAATGACGCCAAGGATGTGGGTCAGGTTCGAACACACATTGTCGGTGGCATCCTGTGAAACAGATCAATCATGGCGGTGTTCGAGCGAAAGGGGAAAGGAAAGATCACGTACAGTAGAACCTGCGTCCTGTTTCGATCGTCAAGGATCGCAGGTTCTTAACATTGATGAAAACCGGTCGACCAGAGTATTACTTACCATCCACCAAGATGGTGTCATGAGACGTTAAACGGGTGTTCACCCATATGTGCAACCGCATCGCTAAGATGTTGAGGGTGCGTTACTAGCGACAAGTGTTAGCATTGACATGAAACAGACTTAATGACTTACTAGGAGTATGAAGGCAAACTCCATTTCACAATGGATGCTTGGACTTCTCCAAACCACCAAGTGTTTGTTGCATTCTGCGTGCACTTGGAGAAAAATGGAGCACCCCTCATCAGCAAACTGACCTTTCCCTACCTTCACAGCTCCAGTGGTACCAGAGATCTCTAGACTCCCCAGACTCCCCAGAGTCTGACAGATCCATGACAGATTTGTCCCAGATGTATGACAGACCACTCCCAGGACATGACAGATTCCCATGGTCTGACAGCTTTCTCCAGACTGTGACAGGCTGTACATGTAGTACCTTGTATACTATTTGACTACACTTTTTCATGACAAGGCACACTAACCAGAACTAACAAAGCAGGAATCCTAACCTGGACTAACCAATGTCTTTCCCAATATTCCTAACCCAGCCTAACATTGTGTTGCCTCCTAACCAGGTCTAACCACTAACACTGATATCCCTAACCCAGTCTAACGTTGTGTTGCCTCCTAACCTGGACTAACTATTGATTTGCCTGATACTAATGCCAATATTCCTAACCCAGTCAAACATTGTGTTGCCTCCTAACCTGGACTAACTATTGATTTGCCTGATACTAATGCCGATATTCCTAACCCAGACTAACATTGATTTGCCTCCTAACCAGGACTAACCAATCTTTACCTCCTAACCCAGACTAAGAAAATATTCCTGTGATTGATATCCATAATATTCCATTTTTTCCGATTTTTCCCACCACTAATTGTTCACTTACTTCTAATCCTGGCTTTGCCATTATTCCTAACCAAGACTAACATTGTTTCACCTCCTGACCTGGACTAACAAAAGATTGTCGCCTAACCCAGACTAAAAGGATATTCCTATAACTTACCTCCATGATTTCTGATTTTTCCTGATTTTTCCCACTGCTTTTTGACTTCACAGAGGTCAATCTTTGTTTTATCAACATACAGGTCGACATTGGTTATATCTCGGCTGCCTATGATCAGAATTGCGCAATAACTGGCTCAGATGGAAGCCAACAATCCATGCTACAAATTGTTTAGTGGTCTCGAACTGCGGAGCTGCTGGGCTCAGATGTGATAGCTACAAATCCTCAATGACAATTTCTTCGAAAATGACATCTGACTCGAAATCGGTTATATCTCGGCCGCCTGTGATCTGAATCATGTGATCTGTGGCTCATATGAAAGGTAATTGTCCATACCACCTCCGATACAGCCACCGCTAAGCGCCTAATTCCCACGGTACAAAGGTGCGGATCAGTTTCATGGTTAGTGTCTGATTAGTGCTTGGTTAGTGCCTGGTTAGGATCCTGCTTTGTTAGTTCTGGTTAGTGTGCCTGAAAATACTTTGTTAGTGTCTGGTTAGGATCCTATTTTGTTAGTTCTGGTTAGTGTGCCTGGACAAGCTTTGTTAGTGTCTGGTTAGGGGGTCATGCCTGGGTATGTCTGGTTAGTGTGCCTTGTCATGCTTAGTTAGTGTCTGGTCAGGATTCCTGCTTTGTTTTATGCCTGGTTAGGATTCATGCTTTGTTATGTCTGGTTAGTGTGCCTGGACAAGCTTGGTTAGTGTCTGGTTAGGAGTCATTCTGCTTTGTTAGTTTTGGTTAGTGTGCCTAGTCATGATTGGTTAGTATCTGGTTAGGATTCCTGCTTTGTTATGTCTGGTTAGTGTGCTTGGTCATGCATGATTAGTGTCTGGTTAGTGTGCCTGGTCATGTGTAGCAAAAGTGTAGCAATGTGTAAAGCCATGTAGCAGAAAGACTTAGCAGAATTTGTGTTGTGTTGCTGACATAACTTGCCTGATTTGTATTGTGTATGCTTACAAATTGTAACATTTCGAAGTCAGCAGCCACCTGGTATTTAGAGCCAGCACTCTTCAATTTTAATTCCCACACTCTCTCTTTCCTCATCCACTACTCTATATTACTATTAGTTGTTGATTTGGTAAGTGCATTGTTGCTTTTCTTTATTCAGTTACTTACTTAGCTTAACTTTTCTTTGTAGACTTTGCACTATTGTTGATAGTAAGTGTTATGTTGCTTTCTTTTATCCAGCTACTAACTATCTTCTGCTGTTCTTTGTAGACTTTGTGCTATTGTTGGTAACTAGTATGTGTTGCTACATATATATATTGGTAGTCCATGTTTGTATGTAGTGACAAATATATTTGATTGGAATATTTTAGAATGATCTGGAGGTATCTGGGATGTAACTGGGAGTGACTGGGATGTAACTGGGGGTAACTGGAGGGGTCTGGGACAGTCTGGGACAACAGGGGTTACTGGGAGAAGCTGGGACAGGCTGGACAGAGCTAGCCAGTTAGGTACCTTGCTGGGGGGAGCTGGGAGCTGGATGAGCTGTCCAGCTCTGTCCAGACTGTCACATGGTGGACAGCTATAGGTTGGTTTGCTGATGAGAGAGTGACAACAGTGGTGTTGTTCTTCGAGGCGAGGTCACAGAAGACAATGTGGTCCCAGTGGATGAACTTGGGTGTGATCGTGTCATTAGGCGAGCTTGGTTCGGTGGGATGGAGCAGTGTTGCCTGTGAAATGGTGAGGAGGAGACCACTCAACAATGATGAGAAAGAACTCACCCTTAACTTCATGAGCGTGTTCCAAACGTCGGTCCACTCATTGAAAGTGTCGCCCTTGTATTAATACAAGATCTTTTCGAGGATGGCCCTGGTGTTTGCACTCACCATCAAATGTGTTACTGTTATGAATGCAAAGTGCCTCATTCGTTCAACCGACGTACAGCTCACCTCCGGAAGAGGTGAGCATGAGTGAAAACACTGGTTGAGACCTTGGAATCCTTCATTATGGAGCATGTGAAGATCTAGAGGACTCTTGCCATGAAGACATGACAAAGATGGGAAAGCTCCCTTGCTGAATGATAGACAGAGTGAAATTGACTATGAGTCATCTGAATTGCTTACATGACTGTCTTTGTAATCAAAATTAATATTGATACTCGAGCTGCTTACACAGCCAAATGTGGAGAATATGGCTGACAAACCCCGCGTGAACCTCTGTGTGAGAATTGGGGGCTGTGGCACAAAAAAATTGACCAAAAAACGTGCACCAGCAACACTCGAAGGCAGGCGCTTACAAAGCACAATGCAGCACACCGGTATCAAACCCCCTAGTAGGCCACTAAGACCACACAACCTAGGTGGTAGTTAATATATACATTTAGATCCTTTAGACTTTGCACCATTCAATTTTTGTAGTCAAAAAATTCTGTAGTCTAGACTATGCACCTGTCATTTATGAATAAAGGCTATCTAGTGACTACAAAATTTTTTCCAAGTTTGAAGTATGTAGATATATATCACTAACTAAGAACTTGTTCGCAATCATCCAAGATAATTGCTTTGATCTCGTCGCGGGAACCATTTGCGATGTTGAGATCGGTTGCCACATTGAACATAGGCAAGAGCAAGGGTAACCCCTGGGTACTGAGGCCCATACTCCTACCCTTACCCCTCAAGGGTAGTACCCTTCATGAAGGGTAAGGGTACACTCATGGGGTACCCTTGGGTAGACCCTCAAGGGTTTACCCCTATATACCCCTCATACTTATGTGTTCAAATATGATGTTAGACCATTATAGTGATGAAAAGTCTGACATGAGCTCACCAAAGTGGGACTTTTAATAGCCCCTCAGTACCCCTGGATACCCTTGGAGGGTACAAAAATTCTGATAACTGTACCCCTACCCCTACCCTTATGGTACCCTCACCCTGACCCCTGGGGGTTACCAATACCCCTGCTCTTGTCTAATTGAACGTCACCATGACCTTCATGCCAACCGACATTACGAGTGTGTCTGGCAGACCACCGTGTTCTTCTTGTTTGATTTGCCTCGCGCCGGCCATTGCAAAATGTTCATGCAACGTTAGAGAATGACCTTGATTAGTATCATTTGTGGGACATATGAAGAGCTGTCCTTTTCTTTGTTTTGTACATTCACGACACATGGCAGCATTCCAATGACATCGAACGGAATGGCAGAGTGTGATTGAAACTGCTTCATTCCAAGGATATGATGAGAAGTTCATAGCTGGGCATGCTTGATTCGTTATAATCAGAGAGCGTAGCATTTGGATGTGTTGTGTGTTATGATAACCTGATGCAATTTCCTGTAGTTAGGTTCCTCAACTGAGATTGCCTCTCTGTACTCTGACATAGTTGTTCTATTCACAATCCAGCCTCGTCCTGTTGTTGCCATGGCGTGCCTTCCGTGCAAGGGCCGGAGTCTTCACTGCTCCTTGTCTCAGCACAAGGAACTACCATACACTCACCTCACACTATCACTACTATCATCGCACATGAGCCCGAAACGTAACAGTGTGAATGTATGGAGTCTCCCCGATTCATGAGGTATACAATGGCCTGTTGAGCCAATAATTCTGTTTCTTGATTGATGGCGTGTTGGCAACGAAATATCAAAAGACAATTATGATCCATTATATCGTCAACTCAATCTTGTTCGCGATATTTTTCATGGTACAAGAACGTCTTCGCCATGAGCGCAGATACATTGTGGTTCTTTCCTTCATCAGCAAACCAACACTTGTCTAGACAGGTCTGGCCAGTACTGGACAGCTTCCCTACTAGGGTGACAGATGTCCACAGCAATGTTCCCAACTGGCTAGATCTGGCCAGTACCCCTTAGTCTGTGACAGACTGGGAGTCTAGTGACAGACTTTGACAGACTGGTGACAGTGTGACACAGAGTCTGACAGAGTGACACAGAGTCTGACAGAGTGACACAGAGTCTGACAGAATGTGACAGAGTTGTGACAGAGTGACACAGGGCCTGACAGTGATACCTAGTCCAGTCCAAATATTGCTAGATAGCTCATGCAATGCCAATATCCAGAATTATAATCAACTCAAATTCATTGATGACTATATTATTTACATGTTGTACTACTATATACATACATCTGATATATAAAACATAGACTTACTATCATCTACTACCAACCATAATGAAAAGTCTGTAAAGAAAAATAAAGTTAGTATTAAGTCAAAGAAAGTCACACAACACTTACTGCCACTGGCAACCATAGTGCAAGTCTATGAAGAAAAGTTGAGCTAAGTCAGTAACTGAATAAAGGAAAGCAGTGATGCACTTACCAACATAATAATATCCAATACTGGATGAGGAAGTGTGATGGAATGGAATTGTTGAAGTATTGAAGTGTTGTAGTGTTGAATAGAGATGGTAGTGGTTGAGGGAAGAGAGAGTGTGGGAATTAAAATTGAAGAGTGCTGGCTTTAAATACCTGGTGGCTGCTGACTTCGAAATTTTACAATTTGTAAGCATACACAACACAAATCAGGCAAGT